>MJUU01035997.1:32766-74791 GCA_002080025.1 Modiolus philippinarum
GGTTGAATTTGCTTCAGTGGTTTCAGAGGAGTAGATGAAAACGTGATTTTCCCATAGGGTCCTATGTTAAACCATGTTCCGTGTTGGCGGCCATGTTTTTCGTCGGACCTGGATGAAATGTGCCATCTTTGTTAAGGACCTAAAGTACATCATTCCTGTAAAGTTTGGTTCAATTTGCTTCAGCCTTTTCAGAGCAGAAGATGAAAATGTGATTTTTCCCATAGGGTCCAATGTTAAACCTAAGTTCCGTGCTGGCGGCCATGTTTTTTAATGGATCGGAACGAAATGAGCAATCTTTGTAAAGGACCTTCCATACATCATTCCTGTAAAGTTTGGTTGAATTTGCTTCAGTGGTTTCAGAGGAGAAGATGAATATGTGAAAAGTTTAACGGACGGACGGACGGACGACGGACGGACGCCAAGTGATGGCAATAGCTCACACTGACCCTTCGGGTCAGGTGAGCTAATAAAAACTTTCTGTTTTGAAATGCTCTGGACAAATGGGGTATCCTGTTGGCAGACATTTGACGTCAAATGACTAGGTTCAACAGCTATTTTTTGGGGCATCAATTATCAAAAATCAAAACCAAACTACCATGCACACCTTTGATATATGTACAATTAATCTGCAAGATAAAAACTTCCTATCTCAAATACTGTAGGAGATTTGCTCCAGACAAAGGGGGTACCCAATTGTTAAAAATTTGATGTAAAAATGACTAAGTTCAACATCTGATATTTTTGACATAAATTATCAAAAATCAAAATCAAAGTACCATGCATACCTTTGATATAAGTACAATTGATCTGCAAAATAAAAACTTCCTATCTCAAGTACTCTAGGAGATTTGCTCTGAACAAAGGAGGTACCCTATTATTAAAATTTGACGTAAAAATGACTAAGTTCAACAACTGATATTTTTTACATAAATTATCAAAAACCAAAATCAAAGTACCATGCACACCTTCGATATATGTACAATTGATCTGCAAAATAAAAACTTCCTATCTCAAGTAGTCTAGGAGATTTGCTCTGAACAAAGGAGGTACCTTATTGTTAAAAATTTGACGTAAAAATGACTAAGTTCAACTACTGATATTTTTTACATAAATTATCAAAAATCAAAATCAAAGTACCATGCACACCTTTGATATATGTACAATTGATCTGCGAAATACAAACTTCCTATCTCAAGTACTCTAGGAGATTTGCTCTGGACAAAGGAGGTACCCTATTGTTAAAAATTTGACGTAAAAATGACTAAGTTCAACAACTGATATTTTTTACATAAATTATCAAAAATCAAAATCAAAGTACCATGCATACCTTTGATATATGTACAATTGATCTGCAAAATAAAAACTTCCTATCTCAAGTACTCTAGGAGATTTGCTCTGAACAAAGGAGGTACCCTATTGTTAAAAATTTGACGTAAAAATGACTAAGTTCAACTACTGATATTTTTTACATAAATTATCAAAAATCAAAATCAAAGTACCATGCATACCTTTGATATATGTACAATTGATCTGCGAAATACAAACTTCCTATCTCAAGTACTCTAGGAGATTTGCTCCAGACAAAGGGGGTACCCTATTGTTAAAAATTTGAATAGATCTAATAAAGCTTAATACAAATTATAAACAAGAGTTGTCAGAGGACAACATAGCTCGCCGGGGATTCCAGTAACCTCAATGCACAATAAATTTGAAAGTAATAGAAAGCTCTCTTCACAAGAAAGTCACATATCAAATATAAACACCCTATCACTAAACAACTTAATTCTAGTAGCAAGTTAAAGTTTTTTTTTAAAAATTGCCCTAAGGGCAACGTCAAGGTCAAAATGTCTACAACTACGGTACCTACGGTACCCATCAGAAAGCTCTCATCAAAAGAACGTCACATACCAAATATGAACACCCTACCACTAACAAACTTAATTCAAGAAGCAAAATTAAAGTTTTAAAAAAATTGCCCTCAGGGCAAGGTCAAGGTCAAAATGTCTTCAAATATGGTACCGGAAGAAAGCTCTCATCATAAGGAAGTTACATATCAAATATGAACACCCTACCACTAAAAGCCTACCTTCTAGAAGCAAGGTTAAAGTTTTTAAAAAAAAATGTCCCGAGGGAAAGGTGAAGGTCAAAATGTCTACAAATATGGTACCACTAGAGAGCTCCCATCATAAGGAAGTTACATACCAAATATGAACTCTCTACCACTAAAAGCCTACAATCTAGAGGCAAGATTAAAGTTTTTAAAAAATTGCCCTTAGGGCAAGGTCAAGGTCAAAATGTCTACAAATATGGTACCACTGGAAAGCTCTCATCATAAGGAAGTACATACCGAATATGAACACCCTAACACTAAAAGCCTACCTTCTAGAGGCAAGGTTAAAGTTTTTAAAAAATTGCCCTCAGGGCAAGGTCAAGGTCAAAATGTCTACAAATATGGTACCACTAAAAACCTCTCATCATAAGGAAGTTGCATACCAAATATAAACACCCTACCACTAAAAGCCTACCTTCTAGAGGAAAGGTTAAAGTTTTTCAAAAATTGCCCTCAGGGCAAGGTCAAGGTCAAAATGTCTACAAATATGGTACCACTAGAAACCTCTAATCATAAGGAAGTTACATACCAAATATAAACACCCTACCACTAAAAGCCTACCTTCTAGAGGCAAGGTTAAAGTTTTTTAAAAATTGCCCTCAGGGCAAGGTCAAGGTCAAAGTGTCTACCAATATGGTACCAGAAGAAAGCTCTCATCACAAGGAAGTCACATACCAAATATCAACATCCTAGCTCTTCAGGTTTCAATTCCACAAGCCAGTTTAAAGTTTTGCTGACGCCGACGCCGCCGACGCCGGGGGTATGACAATAGCTCTCCGGACATTCGTCTCGGCGAGCTAAAAATTGGGTCAGGTCAGAGGTCAAGGTCACTGAGTGCAAATTTGAAAACTTTAACATTGCCTATATCTTTTTAACCAGATGTGTAAGGACCTTCATATTTTGCCTGTATATTGATCATATAAAGCTGAACACCATTATGCAAATTTCACTAAAGTCAGGTCAATGTCATGGTTACAGAGGTCAAAAGGTGAAAATATAGATTTTGCTTTTATCTCGTTAATTACGTTTGCAAGAGGCTTTATAATCTATATATGAATAGATCTAATGGAGCTTAGTACAAATGCCTACTTTAAACCTTAATTTCTAGTGATTGCAATTTTAGCATTAATTTTGTATTGTAGACTTGGTTGCTACCGGGTGCATAGTGCTTCACAAACACATCTTGTTATACTTGTATTTCAATTTTTAGAATTATCAATAAATCAGTTTTATGATGATTATTCATCTTTGAAACTAGTTTACATACTAGCTTGTTTAGCTGTCCCTGATTATCTGAATTTTTGGTATTTAGTTGTATTGATAATATATCATTTCCAACCTAGAAGTAGTTTCATCTTTCAAAATCTCCTGCAGTATTTGAGATAGGAAGTTTTTATTCAACAGATCAATTGTACATACATCAAAGATGTGCATGGTGCTTTGAGTTTGATTTTTGATAATTTATGTTAAAAATATCAGTTGTTGAACTTTGTCATTTTTACGTCACATAAAGAATATCAAGCCTTTAGCAATTGTAATAAATGAGCTATGGTAAAATCTAGATTTTGACCTTTTGACCTCTGTGACCTTGACCTGTGACCCAACCTTAGTGAAATTAGCATAATGGTGTTCAGCTTCAAATGATCAATACATATACCGAATATGAAGGTCCTATCACATCTGGTTTAAAAGTTATGAGCCGGGTTAAAGTTGCGGACAGACAGATAAACATACAGACAGACAGGGCAAAAAAAATTTGCCGCCGATCTAAAGGTCTGGGGTATAAAAATTCTTCTAAATGAACAACAAAGTAAAAGAAAAAAATAAGTCTCCACAAACTTTGTTTGGATGACTTTTACTAATCAATCTTTTACATGTTATGAAGATGAATATTTCTTTTCATTATTACTGTAACAATTCCTGCCTCTGTCTTGTTTCTTTGTCCATATTGAAAAGTAGCATGTTTTTTCATCTATAGACTCTTTCTCAATAAATCCATAGATAATGATGTGATTTTACTGCCAGAAAATGAAAGTTCTGCATTTGGGAAAAATGGTTGAATTTAGACCAATGAATATTGAAATGTGATGTTGCTGTACTCATGGTACTGGTTTCCAGTTTTTTATTTGTTTAAATGCAAGGTGAATTGTCCATTCAATTTTTGTAGCCTCATAAACTTGTGATACTTCTGCATATTCTGGTGTTTTTTTTTAACAAAAAATGACCAATTATCAGTTGGACCTGAGTGTCCTCATGTCTCCAATAAGTCTATATTTTAAATGATTGAATAATTAAGACATTATTCAAAAGACAAAAGAGCAATTAAAAGCAACATATAAGTTTTTCTACTTGAAAAAATACCATCAATGTGCTGAAAAGTGCAAACTGTTTGGGTACATTTCGACCACTTGTCTTACATTGTTTCTGGCACATTACAATTTACCAATCCAGCTTGAGTTTAAGATTAGGATTCAGAATCATTTCATTTTTCAAAACTATGACTTGAAAGAGTTTTGATATAAATTTAACGGGATTCTGCTAGAACTTCCCCTGTGGATGGAATTACACAATTTTCTCTGAATAGTGAAAGAGTATTTCTCTAATTTCTTTTCCTGAACGGTGTGGAAACATTTGTTCTCCTCTCTAGAGAGGAGAACAAGTTTCATGAAATTTCCCGCCAAATTTATCCGGAATACAATCCTCGGAGTTTTTCATCCAGTCATAAAAGAAACAGTTTCCAAAACTTAAACATGTTATATAATTATGAAATTTCTCACATCTCGTTAAATAAATTTTGAAATGTTTAAAGGCTCGGCAAGCCTCGCTTTCAAACATTTTCAAAATTTATTTAACTTGATATATGAAATTT
Source organism: Modiolus philippinarum (assembly GCA_002080025.1). Classification (NCBI taxonomy): domain Eukaryota; kingdom Metazoa; phylum Mollusca; class Bivalvia; order Mytilida; family Modiolidae; genus Modiolus; species Modiolus philippinarum. The sequence continues at coordinate 37,746 of MJUU01035997.1, forward strand.
CATAATCAACTAGTTCTCGTTATGGAAACTATATATACAATATAGTTCATTCAGCTCTTTAATAATAAAAGCTTTTCTCTTTTTTTTTGGAATTTCTTTAAGTTTGTATATTGAAATACATTTTGTAGTTCTATGTTCAAGTTTTCCATTTTTGGATGCAGAGAGAGATTAATACAATTTCCACATTCTATTGATTTTACTGTAGGCTTTAATTGTTTTCATTATAATTTTGCAGTCTGAATATCAATATTTCAACATATATAAATTTTTCATATTTGAAATATCCCTTTACAGAAGTATATGTGCCATTAAATATCTTTTTTCTCCATTCCTGGCAGTAGCTATATTTCTTGATTTCTTGGTGTTAAATGATGACATCTCCAGCTACAGTTTCATTAAATCTAAATTATTAATTCAAAGATAGATTTTTTTTTATTTATCATTATGATATTTCTTTCTATAAAAAATAATACAATTACATGTATTCCTGGTAATATGGGTATGGTAAACTAGAGCTGTTGCTGAATGGCAGCCAGTTATACCCCCCACTCAATGAAATGCTGAATCAATATGGCAAGTGCAAATTTAAGTGTGCAGTGTATAGATGCAGTACAAATGTGGACACAATACAAGTATGGACATAATGATATATCCCCCTTTTTCCAGAAAATATTCAAAGACAAATTATTTTCCCTTCAAAATTTCAGACAGCTATCATGTTACTTCATGCACATCTATAGGTGGTGTAACACTTATTACATCAATGTTTCTGCACTAAAAATGGAGAACGCAGATACATCTTTTTAGTAGTAGGGAAAGACGAGACATATTTTGTTAAGAACCACACTGATTCAAATAAGAAGTACACTGAGATATGTTAGAATTTTTGATCGACAATATTTTTGTAGAATTCCGAGGTAATGTTTTCCAACAGATTAACTGTGTGCCAGTTTGAGCTGACCTTTTCTTTTACTTGTACGATGCCAACTTTTTACAAGGGCTTACACAAAGAAAACAAAAACATTTAGCCCAGTCCTTTAATTCTAGCTTCTGCTACATTAGACGATGTACAGTCTTTTAATTATCCTAAATTTAAGGAATATTTACATCAGATCTATCCCAATGAGCTTGAAATTAAAGAAACAACTGATACACCTACTGCAACTTCGTACCTAGATCTTTTGTTGTATATTGATGAAGATGGACGTTTGAAATCTAAGCTATATCACAAGCGTGATGATTTTAATTTCCCAATTGTGAACTTTCCTTTTCTTAGCAGCAATATATACCTACCTCTCCAGCCTATGGAGTGTTCATTTCACACTTGATTTGTTATTGTCAAGCGTGTAGTTAGTACAGTGATTTTTTTAACAGAGCAAAAACACTGTCCAAAAAGCTGCTTAATCAAGGATTTGTTCAACCTATTTTAATTTCATCCCTCAAGAAATTCTATGGCTGTCACCATAACATCATTGACAGATATGACGTGTCAGTGTCCAAAATGAAAGTGGACATTTTCAGCTAGATTCACGTCTTCCCGGATTTGACTACCAATTTTGACATTTTCCTGGAGCATTTTCCTGTGACGGGTGCTGTTAACAAAGCAGGACATGCTTACCCTTCCAGAGAACCTGGTGTCACTCTAAGTTTCACTGGAGCTCACACTGTGAGTGCTTTTGTTTTGAATGTTGTGATTTCTATTTCTGTGCTTTGTATCTGTGTATCTTCATTGTTTTCTGTGGCCTTGTTTTGGCTATGTCTTTGGACTTCAATTTTTGTGAATTCCACTCCTTTGCTCCTTCGGTATACTACTGCCATTGTTTCATCAAAATCCAAGCACCTGTTAAGAGGACATGCACTGATAAGGTTCCTTTCCCTTTTCCCAAAAAGATATTCAAAGACAAAATATCTCCCCTTATAAATTTCAGTAGGCAACCATATTAATCCATTTACATCCTCAGGTGATGTACTACACTGGTGTAACATTTCATCAAAATCCTAGAGACTGTTTAAGAGTTTATGCACTGACAAGGTTCATCAACCCCCCCCCCCCTTTTCACTTTTTCCTGAAAATATTCGAAGATGAATTATCTCCCTTTCAAAATTCCAGGAAGCAACAATACTACTTAATGCACATCCTCAGGTTGTGTACTACAACTGTGTAACATTTCATCATAATCAAAGCATTTGTTTAGGAGAACATGCACCGACAAGGTACATGGATGGACAGACTGACAGATGGACAAACAGATGGTTGGACGGACAGACAGACAGAAGAACAGACGGGATGATACCTATATACCCCAAACTTTGTTTCTGGGGGTATAATTAAGCAGTAAAGACACAAATATATATTTTGAATGCCATAATGATGACCAGTGTCCTTTTAAAGCTTAACTGAAGTCGGAAATATATTGTGGTCTAGCATTGTCAGAGCTGGAGTATAATCTATATGTCAAAGTCCCAGTCCATTGACTATCAATATGACCATGGAATACCCCTATAGTGTCCATTTTGTTTTCATTTTGAGGTCTGAATATCAATATTTCAATTGAAATATCACTTTACAACAGTCAAGGTTTCTTTACCTCTCTACAATGAAATGAGAAAGTACAAATTAGGCATGATAATCCATACAGCATTATATGATCAGCAGAATTTGTCACATTTGTTGACCTGAATTTTTGTAAACATCTGCTCCACAACTCATTTTTTATTTGTGTTTGTGAACAAAAGAAAACACTTCATAGTAAAAAATTCTTTTGTCTTGCTTTCATGCTATATACATTCTAAGTCACTGTCAGACAAAACGTTGACATTTGATAGTTAAAAAATGTCTTGAATGACACAGTTTTCCATTCTGGAGTTCTGTGACAATTATTAGAGTGTTGGCCCATGTGGTTCCTCAGAAAACTGTCAAAAGGTTTTGGAGAAAGGTTTTTCTATATTTGAAATAGTCCAAGTTTCCTTAAACAGGAAGTGGACAACTGCAAACTTGAAACAGATTTACACAAGTCATTTCTCAATATTGGAATATTTTCCAAATATGACCTAGTTCAATCAGCCCTCAAATCCAGAAAAAATACAAAATGCAACCATAATAAGAGGTGCACATGTTATATGCAGGGATTTGATTTGGTTACAGGAAGTCCAATACAAAACAAAAACAAAAATAACTAGAAATCAGACCTAGGTCATAATAAATAAGTGTAGACACAGAAATGTCTCGACTGTATATACATGTATGCATATCTTAAAAAAAAATAACTAGTCAAGGCTACATGACAGGTGTCAAACTGGTATGCACCCACCTAGATGTACCAATAGACCAAATTTAATAGATAAATAGGAATGAGGGTAAAAGTGATCAAAGCCAATGAACCATGAAATTGAAGTCAATGTTATGTGACATCTGTCAGGCTGGAATGAGCTCTTCTACATGTAGTAATGGATCATATGTGATGCATCTAGGTGTTCTAATTACAAAGAAATAAGCATTTAAGTAGAAAAGTGATCAAATGAACCATGAAACTGAGGTCATGGCTACATGACAGGTACTTGACTGGCATGTACACACCTATATGTAACAATGGTCCAAATATGATGCCTGTAAATGTTCTAGTTACAGAGAAATGATAAAAGTCAATGAACCATGAAATTGGGGTTAATGCTAAATAACAGGTGTCAGACTGGCATGTGCCTACCTAGATGTAGCATTAGACAAAATATGATGCATGTAAGAATTCTAGTTACAGAGAAATGATCAGAGCAAATGAACCACGAAATTGAGGTCAAGGCTACATGACAGGTGTCAGACTGGCATTTGCCTGCCTAGATGTAGCATTAGACAAAATATAATGCCTGTAAGTGTTCTTGTTACAAATAATTGATCAAAATCAATGAACCATGAAACTGAGGTCAAGGCTTCATGACAAGTGTCAGACTGGCATGCATCCACCTAGATCTAGCAATAGACCTAATATGATGACTCTAGGTATCATAGCTAGAGAAATAAGTATCAAAGCAAAGAAATGTTCAAAGTCAATGAACCATAAAATTGAGGACAAAGTTACAAACAGGTGTCAGACTGGCATGCACATGCCTAGATTTAGCAATAGAAAACAAAATATATAGTATGTCTATACATTACAATGCCTCAGAAACTTCCTTGAATGTAAAACTATATGTCACAAAATTTACAAGGTCACTGAACAGTGCAAATGAGGTCAAGGTCAACTGACAAGTGGCAGACTCGCATGCACCCACTAAGATACATCGATACACTTAATATAATGGATCTATGTATACAAATCCAGAGAAATCAACTTGAATGTATAACAATGTCGCAATTTTCATGAAGTCATTGAACCATGAAGACAAGGTCAAGGTCGTCTGAAACATGTGATGCAGGAAAGCTTACACCATAAGCTACCTGTGGACAAAAGATGTTCCATATAAGTGATATTCCAAAGTTATTAAGGTTTTAAGAAAGTTACGACGCTGCCATTGCTGCTGCCGCTTCCGAAGAGTAACATCAATGTCTCACTTTCAGCGACTTTCGTCGCAGGCGAGACAATATGTTTTTAAATTAGTGGTCCATGTCTCGAACAGCTAAGTAAAGATAGACAGGGAGATGAAGCTTCAGTCTAATGCTTCTAGTACTGTCGCTGGCATGGTGGAATAGTTGTAGCAAATGTTGGTGAACAATATAAAACAAAGTAAATCTATGTTAATAATTTATTCAACGTAACAGTAACAACTTGAGCATTCACAGGTTTAACTAATCTAGAAATTTCTGATTTTATTTTTGATATTTGGTTTTGTATATGGCCATATTTGATTTTGATTGTCTTGTCAACTACCCAATCCTTACAATTCATACCATAGTTTGATAAACATTTCCTGTAATGATGTAATATCACTATTTTTGTATCTGGCGATATTATTTTGTATTTTTCTAGTAAAGGTTTACTAACATGATGTATCCCAACTTCAAATATAGCAGAAGGTTTAACAAGCACCTTTGTTCTAAAACGACTAAATTTTTCAGTTCTTTTTACACTGCTAATAGCTAAATTATTTCCAGCGGAGTTTGTTTCAAAAAAAGCACTATGAATTCCTAAACCAACAACATTGTCTTTAAAAAGAGGCGTAAGAGATTGCTCCCAAAATTTATTTCCATCGTGTGGTACTATCAATTCGTCTATATCTTGTATGGCTAATTTATCTGTTAAACTCATTGAGCGATATAAACAATCGTTATGAGCTATAAGTTGACCATGATACCATATATCAGTATCCTTCAAAAATGATGGAAGTTTCCATGGAATAGTCCTGACTATACTTCTGTTTGTGTAATATTCCAAAGCTTTTAAACTTTTATCATCACTTATAGCATGATCATAAAATATAAATTTTTCTGCACCAAAATACTTTGTAAATTCAATAAATTCTATTAATTTTGAATAGTTAACTTTTCCAAACAATGGCGGAACACACACGGTATATTTTTGATTTGCAGATGAAGGCGAAATTTTAATAAGTTTTAATGTTACATTGTTTGACTGAAAGTTATGATCTGTTCTATGATATATACTAACTTTAACATAACATGGTTCTTTCAATTCTTTTGGAAGAGGACACGACATTATCCATCCTCCGAATTTTTTATTATGATTTTCACACATTTCATATCTGACGGCTTCAATGTCTATATCATCCCCATCATTCTTCTTAAGGGTACATAAAACAATAACATTATCTTTATTACCTCTCAATAATATAGACATAATACGAATAAAAGTTGTATTTAACCGTGTATCTAAATAGGCAGTGTAAACAAAGAAAAAATTGGTTGCCACAGTTTGGAATGTGAAATCTCTCGACTCAGAGGATAAATAACAGGTTGTTGCATTTACTCGCACTGCGTTGTTTCCTAGCGAAATAGGATGATATGAAATATTGGTGTGATTATGTATTTCAGGGTATTTATATAAGATCTGCATTTGACATATCTCCCCTTGTAAACGGCTGTGTAGTAGTAGAATCATGATAAAGTACAATACGGAAATAACCACCATGTAAAAATAGGTGTTTTTAGTCCTTCTCATAATCTTCTCCACAAAATCTCGGTCTTCCAGTAACTGTAAAATAAATTTATAATGTAGTTTAAAATGTAAAAATCACAATATTTATCCCCGGTTTATATAAAACCAGTGACAAATTTTTGACAAAAACAATATTTTCACAATACATTTCTAAGCTTCATGCTTTGATCTTGATTGTTCTACAAGGGTGTTTATTTACTTAATTAAAGTGAACCATTTCCAATAAACAGTCAGAGCAAATAAATTTTAGTTCTTTTTCATGGGAGACCAAGTTCTCTTCAAAAGCTGAGTCAAACTAAAACACTTTACTTTCTGCCTTCTTTATTGAACTATCACATTACTTTAAGTACAACAAAAATAATATTTTCTACATCTTTCTGATCTTCCACCTTCCACCTTTGATCACTATTGACTTCTTGTTTTGGGGATTTTTTTTTCATTTTATTTTTGAGTCAGAGCAAATCTATTTCAGTCAAATATACTACTTGAATTAATTCATTCATAATATGACTCTTTTACAGGAGTCTGACCAGGCTCTCAACAAAAACTATCTAACAGAAAAAAATAAATAATTTTCATTACTAACTGAGTAATGTCCCTCCAACTGAACACAAAACACTATTTCAAGTCTAGAATGAAGATGAAACATAAGGAGCATCTCTGTGCATACTTTAATCGTTCTTTTTTTCTAAGAATTAATGTGTATGTCTGACCAAAGATCAGTTGGAGTACAACATCATTTTGACATTGCGACATAGAGATATTTCATTTGTGACAATGAGATTTTCAGGGAAAATGTGAAAGTTGGAGTAATGTCAATAACTTCAGCAACATGCAAAACTTTTAATTAAGATGAAGTAGATAAGGTGACATAACTCGTCTGGTGACACAGTACACAATCTTGCATCAATTTTGGCATCCATTTCAAATATCATCAGTTAGATTTAAACTGAATGGAAATGTTTAAACATTCACAGTCTGGCCATGACCAGATCATAATCTCAAAGCCAAAAAAATATATTAAAATCATTTGACCATATTTACCTTGTTTTATGTAATAAGCCATAAAAAACAATATTAATTTCCTGGTACATGTATTGAGAATCAACAGTTTGGTATTTCCAATAATTTCCTCAACTAGATAGACAAATAAACATAAAACTTTACCAATCTAACTCTTAGTTTTTACCACTTTTATTGTCACCAAAACCACCTACTATAACTGTAATATGTAAATGTATCCCATTTAACACAAGTCTGCAAGTTACCAGAACAAGTAATTGTTTTCAGAAGTTTAATAAATTTAAGTTTAAAAATAAAAAAATATAATTAATATTGTGTATATCACATGAAGACCAAAACAATGTAATTTTTAAATCAGGAAGAAGTTAAGTGTTATATCAATTACAAAAAAAAAATTACAATAGAATACTGAAAACTTACCTATTTATATTTCAATATTATAAATAATTTCCATATATAGTTAGGTAAAATTTAGGTTCAATTTCATGCTTGTATTTTGTGTAACAGATATTCCCAATATAAATATGACAATGTACAAATATATATCTACTGATCACCTAAGATGGCCAATAAAGAAGCAACACATGCATACCTGTTAAACCAGGCCAAACCAAACTTATTTTTCAATTCATAGATAAACTTTATAGAATGTAAGCATTTGTGTAAAAAGACCAACCAAGTCCTAGGATATAAATTTATCCAATCATCCTTACACTTTGGAATTTGAATATTAATTAATAGCATTAAACAATAATATATTGCTGTTATAGGCCCATTTTGATGAAAAACAGTTCATTTGTACATCTAAATCAAAACATTGGAAATGAAATTCAAAAGTGAACTGTCTGGATCTTTCTGCAAATTTTGGCAATAAAACATCTAGCAATGAATGGTATTTTAGGCCATGAAAAAATAAAGGGCTACGCCAAGCACAGCATGATACGACCGCAGCATGTGGAAACACTGAAATTTGAACAAGTGTAATTCAAAATGAATGAGGATACTGTAAAGAGCTTGACCCAGTAATTAAATGGACACAATAAAGAGCTTGACTCAGTAATTAGCTGCACACAAACTAAGGAAAAATTTAAATTAGTCATTATAATCTCTTATATATATAAGAAATGGTAAGAGACATGTCAAATTGGTCTGCATACTACTTTAACTATACAAGAAAAGGAATCCCAAGAAAGGAACCCCATTAAAATCCAATAAAAAAAATAAAAGATTTTACGTATTTTGAAAATTGGAATTTCAGCCCCTTTGATCCCTTACAGCTAAGAAAGGGTAAGAGCTATGCAAAATCTTTTGACATATACTACCAAAACCTTACAACAAGAGGACTTAAAAACAAAAACCAAAAAAAAAAAATCAAATGAAATCTCATGAAAAACAAAGATTTCACTTATTTCAAAAATTGCAATTTTGGCCCCTATGACCCCTTGTAGCTCGGAAACAGTTAAAGCTACACCAAATCTGATACATACTACAGAAAGCTTATATCAAGAGGAATCCAAAGAAAAAAATAACATCAAAATCTGATGAAAAATAAAAAATTGTAGGTATTCTGCAAATTCGGCCCCTCATAGCTAGGAAAAGAAACAAGTTGTCAGAAATCTGAAGGTGCAGCTCTATGTTTTTTTTTCAAGAGGAATCCATTGCAAAAAACAGCATCAAAATCGGACTAAAAATTAAAAAATTGAAATTTTTGAAAATCCCCCTTTTTGGGCCCCATTTATCTCGTGAACTGTACATGCCACATAAAATCTGTTGACATGCTGCTGATAGGAAATTTAATTAGGAACACACTGAAAGAAACCCCATCAAAATAAATATTCTACAACCAAATATGTGAAAACACCCAATTTTCCCCCTTTTGGCCCCTTTTTTCATTAACGGGAGGGGCCAAAATAACCAAAACTCACCACAGCCTTCCTTTTGTGCCAAGGAACACTGTGTTAAAATTTCATAAGGATTGGTCACCTAGAACTTAAGTTATTGACCAAAAACAAAAAGTGTCTACAGACCACAACAACAACGCCCGACGACGACAACGACAACGACAACAACGACGACGACAGCGCCATACCATCATACGACCTCAAATTTTTTGCGGTCGTATAAAAATGTATTCGGGTTCTCAGGCCCTCCCTCATCTAGTTGGAGGCTTGAAAAAAGCCCCTCACAGACCCTATTTTTTGCCATTTCAATAAAATAAAAATAAAAAATCACCTCCCTCACTACATTTTTGGTGGTTTTTACAATGTAAAAAGCTGCCTCATCTATTTTTTGGCAAATAAAATGATAAAAAAAATCACCTCCCTCCCTCATCTGTTTCAATGAAAAATGGCCCAAGAACCAATTAATTAATTTTGTATGGCCTTAAGGAGTGCTATGGGCCATCTTGAACTTACTCTACGGTATGAGTATTTGCTCACTGATAAAGGCTTCATGGAGAGTTTGAAATTCCAACAATAGCATTGTTCCTTTAGTATGGAGCAAAAGTGGTAATTTAAATGAAAATTCAAAACTATAACTATAACTATAAAATTCAAAGGCTATAAACTGCAAGTGTATCAACCAAAAAGCCAAAATCTGCTTTATTATTTAATTTGAAATTTTGTTCTGTATGTTTAGCAACAGAATTAACGCAGAAGGAAGCAAAGAAATCGAGTTAAGCATGGTACAAAAGCTGTATATCGAACTGGTGTTCATTTTATGTAATAAATGTAATAAAACAAGCATTACATTACTATTATAAAATTTTTCATAGATTATAGAAAGTAAAATTTTGTGAATTTTATTACATGTCATTGTCATTAAATTTCATAGAAGTGTACAATTTGTATGCAAAGGAGAGAATCTAAAACCAAAGTAAAGATATTGATAAAAAGTATTGTAAAGTCAAGTCAGTGTGAACTTTAAGTTACTGTAACTTGTATACATATTGGACAATTTAATCTGATTATAGCCATACAGTTGGTAATTGGGAATACAAGACAACAAGATAAAAACAAACAGTGTGTGCCAGTGATTGAGACAAAGCAGACTTGCCTGACACATTTTTCAAAAGGGACCATCTAACATCCAAGGTGTTGAAGTATGCCAGGGTGTTTCCAATTGGCCAAGTACTTTCAGGGGAGATTTAGATTTTTAAATATATTTTCCATGGCTTCCAACAGTAAACTAAGTTCCTGACTGGCGGCTAATATCTTGGATGATGTACAACTTGCAAAACATATCTTTAAAAGAAAACCACCCAAAAACTATTGTGATCAAGCTTGGATCTAATTGTCTATGCTGTTTCAGAGGTAAAGATCTTATTATGCTTTCCCCTAGGATCCATTGTAGAACTTAGTTCATCACACTAAGGAATATTGTGACCTAGTTTATTTCCAATTGGCTTTGTGGCTTCAGAGGGAAGATCTTTGAAAGCTTTCCAATGGAGTCCAATGTTCATTTTATGTGATGCGGACTTCCTAGAAATATTTTTCAAAGGGGATCAATTATAAGGATAATTGCAATCAAGTTTGGTGTCTATTGGCTATTGTACTTTTAGAGGAGAAGATCTTTGAATATTTTTTGCGTAGGGTTCATATGGCAGCCATTTTTGATGAGGTGTCGATTTATAGGACACATTTTTTTAATGAGACCATCTAAAGGACTATTCTGACCAAGTTGGACTTAAATTGGCTTTATGACTTCAGATGAAATTTTGAATGCTTTCCCATAAGGTCCAATATTAAACTAAGTTTTGCACTGGCGTCCATCTTGGATGTGATCCAGACTTGCTGGACAAATTTTCTAAGAGCCCGCCATAGGACTATTGTGAACATTAGTTTGGTTCCAGTTTGCCAAGTGGTTTCAAAAGTGATTTTTGAATGAAAAGTTTCAGTGGACAGACATTGGATCCAAGTGATGTCAAAAGTTCACCCTGGCTATATTAGCTAGGTCAGCTCAAAACTGTAAAATCCAGCTGAAATCTTTTTTAAATTTATGTTACTGAAAGATGAAACAGGGACAATAAAACAACTCAATATGATGAAAAATATAAGCAAATAAAAGTAAATGCATATGAGAAAATTGATGGGTGTTCCATGGAACACTTGTGTCGCCTGCACTACAGAAGAGCCAATTTTTGCCATGTGAACCTCTAAAATCTGTAAAATGGAAACTGTAAGTATCAGTTGCACAATTAAATCAAGTGATCAACAAATTCTGAAAGGTTGGTTGGAATATGACTTAAAGTTTTGAAAGAATACCACATTAAAAAACTAAATTAACAAATGAGCTATTTAGGCTCAGCGAACCTCAAAAATCTTTTAAATCAAAATATTACATATCAGATGCACAACAACATCAGGTGAACAACATATCCTGCAAGTTTGGTTGGAATCTGACTTATATCTATGATGGAGTTGAGGATTAACTAACCACAATAACAAATGAGCAACTTTGGCTCCATGAACCTCTAAAATATGTAAAATAAAAATTGTAAGTATCAGGTACACACCTACACCAGGTGAACAACATATCCTGAAAGATTGGTTGGAATTGGACTAGCAGTTTTAAAGGAGTTGGGGATTCAAAAATTGACAGACTCACAAATGAGCAATTTTGGCTCTGTGAGCCTCTTAAATCTGTAAAATCAAAATTCTAAGTATCAGGTGCACATCTACACAAGGTGAACAACATATCCTGAAAGTTTGGTTGGAATAGGACAAGCAGTTTTGAAGGAGTTGCGGATTCAAAACCGACAGACTCACAAATGAGCAATTTTGGCTCACTGAACCTCTAAAATCTGTAAAATCAAAATTCCGAGTATCAGGTGCACAACTACACCAAGTGAACAACATATCCTGAAAGTTTGGTTGGAATCGGACTAGTAGTTTTGAAGGAGTTGCGGATTCAAAAACCGACAGACGACGCAGGACGACGAGGACGCAGGACGACGACGTAAGACGATGGATAGTAATCCTTATGTGTCGACTCTGCTTACAGCAGACGACACAAAAAAGTCTCTACAAATACATGGTAGAACCAAGCAAAGGAACAACGCTTTTATTGTTGTTCTTATTCTTGGAGTCACCATGAGGCCTTCTACAATGAACTTTGCTCACACATCATAGTAAGTTCAAGACGGCCTCTAGCACCAGTTTGAGGAGAATTCTTTGCTAAATGTTCATCAATGCCACATCAATGTCTTTTCTGGTCATAGATGCAGGATCGTCAACGAACATAAATTATACTGGCAACTAGTGCTTGAATAGACTCTTGAATTATAATGCATAAACTGCAAAGCATATAACTTTTGACGCAACAAAAATTGTCAACTGACAGAAAACTATTTGAGAGTATTTTGTCATTCCAAAGACAGAACGACAATAAAAATCTGCAAGCTGAAGATGCATATCAAAAACCTCTACACCCCCTCTTTCCATATCTTTAACAAAAATCTTTGAAAATGAGGACTCAGTATAAAACTCTTATAAGACAACTTTCTTGTTTAGCCTTAAGTCTGATAAATTATTCATACAAGTGTTATTGATTTTTTATTTGATTGTCTGAATTTAAATTCCAAAGGTGACAAATTTTAAATTTTATTGAGGAAAAACCAAAATTTTCAAGTGCCAGGTATTGTGCACTGATCTCATAGAATTAAACATTATTCCCCATTCTCATTTGAAAAAAATCTAATTTTTATATTAGCAGGAAAAAAGAACATTTAAACATAGAATGAGAAATAATAAATGCATCACCTTAATTAATGAATATCCATGAGAAAAAGTAGAATACTTCTAAAAAAAATAACCAAACAATAAAACATTAATAATGTTTTAAATCACTTGTAAATGTTTCCAAAATCAATATTTTATATGGAGAACTAACAGAAAAGTTTTTTTATTGCCACCTTGAAAATTACACTAATTTATTGTCTTTTCTCACAACTCTTTTGGAATGCACTAAAAATATGATGTATCTTAGTAAGCATTAGCCTTTTCTCAAAGATTTAAACACATTTACAGTGATTACCAATAAATATTTAGCTCACTGAAGGTCTTATATATCTTTAAGGTTAAATCAGAGTATGGTTTGCATTTTTTATACATATATTAAACAATTTAGAGAATGATGCATAAAGTCTTAATTTCCTAAATTTAACTGGTATAGCTGTCGTGGTGTCATATATAGGTTATGAGTGCCCTGTGTTTGTCTATATGTTGTAATCGTCCACTAGCTTACGACACTAGTGCTTATGTCAGGCAATGGATGACAGTGATTGTAAGAACACTTTGCCAGTTTAATTAATGTTTGTTGACAATCCTGCATCCATGACCAGAAAGACATGGATGTAGCATTGTTCGACAATTAGCAAGGCATTCTGCTCAAACTGGTGCTAGGGCCGTCTTGAACTTACTATGAGATAAGAGGTAAGCTCATTGTTGAAGGCCTCATGGTGACTTCCAGATGAAGAACAAGAATAAAAGCATTGTTCCTTTGCTTGTTTTACCACGTATTTGTAGAGACTTTGTCTCATGTGCATTTACTCCATATCCTTTCATTCACCTTTTACTAGTGAGATATACTAATGGAATCAGTTTGATATTGTGTAATGTATATTTTGTTGAATTGAAACTTTGTTTTAGAAGAGTGCTTCATACAGACAAATTGACAGATAAGGGGTTATTTAATTCTAGGACCCTTCTTCAAAGGACAGGCCATCTTAAAATGGTTTTTGATAATCAATGTAATAAAAAAATTAGTCATGTTTTCAGCTGAGAAAGAACAATGTTATCACTATAAAGGAGCAGAATTTTATAAAACAAGAAATTATACTTCATGACATTTTTTTTCTAATTCAAAAATAAAATATCGGAAAACATAAAATACTTAACAAGTGATTTAATGTTTAAATAAATTACAAAATCATTTTCAAATTGCAACAAAATAAACATTAGATGGAATTTAGTATAAGGACAAAACTATGAGATGTGTATTTACTGGTACTTAACTGATACAATAGATATGACTACCAGTACTCTTACCTTAGTTTCTAAATAAGGAAATCTGGGAGTCCATGTTCTAACAATCCAAAGAACAAACAAACAATTATCAATCTATAGGATGTGATCTGAGAACATGGGAACATAGGATAACATAGCAGTTAAAGAATCGGAAAAAGTATGGTAAATTATAGAGAAACAGCGGAAAAATCAATATATAAAGATGCTTGATAGAATGGAGTATCACACATACTTTTCATAGAAATCTTTCCGAGTGGTCGTACAGAAAAACCAGACAATTCTTTTAGTTGCTGTGGTTACAGAAATAATTACGGACAAGATCTTTTCATTGTCACACATTAACTTTGCAACGAGTTAAGAGAACCTAGTGGGTAAAAAAAAATCACTGACAGATGGCGTTATTAAATTTCCGAACAATAGCTGATGGTTAGCAATTCCTGATATTATCCCTGAGACGAACAAATTATAACAATTACAACTGACTTTAGAGACATTTTAAGTTTGATATGCTAAAATATTACATTTGACATGTCCATAGGAGATAAATTCATAAAAATATGGAAAGGAGTGGGGACATTGAAACCAAATAAAGCCTTAAATGCTGGCAAACAGGAAACTTAACTAACTTGAATAGTCAAAGAACTGTTCAAATAATTTGAAATATAAAGGTATTTATACCAAATGAATAAAAAAAACAATTAGAATTGTGATACTGAAGATGTGGTGTGTTCCATGCTATTCAAACAGTATTCATATAAAATGTTTTAGCAAATAATATATTCACTTTTTAATCAGTATCCATGACAGCGGTGCCTTTGGTATAACCATTAATGAGATTTTTCAATTTTATGATGTTAGAGATAACAATTTTCTTTTTTTTCAAATTTTGAAATATAAAATTAAAATTTATTTTGAAAGAAAGTCAAAAGATTTCAAACTTACTCAGTCAGCTCAAGGAAGATGGCAGAAATTCAGGAATATTGGTACAACTTAAAGCACCTTGCAAGAATGTTATCTTCTGGTCTTATTATATTTTTTCATTTATGTGAATATACTTATTGAAATGCAAATAACATTTGCCATTTGTTTTAAATTTGAGGTTACACAATACAAGTCAGTATTACATAATGATCTGATCGAGTTTCTAATTTTAAATGTATTTGTCTATGCAAAATTTTTCCAAATACCTTATGAACCTTAATTTTTTCGGGACAATGACCAAGGCATTTTTTTATCCTTTGTATCCTGTAAAGTGTGACATATACTATTTTTAGTTATATAAAAGTAATAGTTCATTATAAAACTAGGGGCTTTAAAGAGCCTGTTATACTTATCTGTGCATTTTTTGCATTATATAACCAGAGGCTCCCAGGAGCCTGTATCGCTCACCTGGCTATCGGTTGCCACAATCAAGGTAACATTGTAAGTTATACAGTAAGTTATACAGTTGATCTTCAGTCTCTCAAACTTTTGTAGCTCAAACACCAACAATATCTTGAACTGTATTTAAAGTCTGATCATGTTTTACTATATCACTTTGTTGGGCTTTTTTGTCAAAAGGACTACTTTCGACACCAGTTTTGAAGTTGAGACATCATTATGTAAATGGCTGTCAACGAACAATTTCCAACATCAGTTTTGAAGTCGATCGCAACATCAATATCTATTTGGAAACCAAATTTCATTGAAATAGGACAATGTTGAATTTTCATACCTTTTTTGGCAACCATTTTGAAAATGGCAGTCAACGAACAATTTTTAACATCAGTTTTGAAGTTGAGACATCAATACCTATTTGGAAACCAAATTTCACTGAAATCAGACAATGTTGAATTTTCCCACCTTTTTGGAAACCATTTTGAAAATGGTGGTCAACGAACAATTTTTAACATCAATTTTGAAGTTGCGACATCAATACATATTTCATTGAAATCGGACAATATTGAATTTCCCCGCATTTTTTGGCGGCCATTTTAAAAATGGCAGTCAACGAACAATTTTCAACATCAGTTTTGAAGTCGCAACATCAATATCAATTTGGAAACCATATTTCATTGAAATCAGACAAAGTTGAATTTTTCCGCCTTTTTTGGTGGCTTAAATTGGCGGTCAACAAACTATTTTCAACACCAGTTTTGAAGTCACCACAGCAAGGAAAAGATTTCATCATTTATTGTCCATTGTGTATGACCTTACCGGTCTACCTGTTCTTATTGTGAAACCAATTTAACAATTTGATTATTCTTTTCACATTATTTTTTTGACCAACTGGTATTGCTGGACTACAACATATATTGGAAAAAGTTTTTGGTGGATTGCTATTGTTAACTAATCAACACACTCAGTGTCCTTTTGAATTGTTCAACAATACTATTGTATATCAATCTGTAATAGCCTGGGGAGGTTTTACCTTGAAAAAGTATTACAATGTACCATAAAAAGATATATAAATCTACTCAATTTATGGAATGAAAAAAAAATTCAACTAAATCAAATTCCCTTTATTTATATCACAATATTTATTTTTAAATGATGTAATTTTAATAATTTGATAAGGTGCATTCTTTTTTCATTAAATATAAATTCTATATAGTCCTTTTTTCAATCAACAAATCAAGGTAAAACCTCCCCAGGCTATTACAGATTGATATACAATAGTTTTGTTGAACAATTCAAAAGGACACTGAGTGTGTTGATTAGTTAACAATAGCAATCCACCAAAAACTTTTTCCAATATATGTTGTAGTATCGCTATACCAATTGGTCAAAAATATAATGTGAACAGAATAATCAAATTGTTAAATTGGTTACACAATAGCAACAAGTAGACCGGTAAGGTCATACACCATTGACTATAACACTTCACCTTCATCTTCTATAGTTTTGGAAATAAGACAAAATATATGAAAATTTTAAAAATTCATTGAAAAAAGGGCAATTACTCCTACAAGGGTTTATGGATTTTCTTCAAAATTTCAGGGTGGGTAGATCTTGATATGCTGAACATTTTTGCAATCACAATTGACCTCTATCTGTTACACTTTTTGAAATAAAAAATAATAAATGCAAAATTTTTTAAAATTTTACGGAAAAAGGACTATAACTCCGAAATGGGTTTCAGATTTTCTTCAAAATTGCATGGTGGGTAGATCTCATCATGCTGATCAGTTAGATTTTGGATATCTGTAACAGTTTTCGAGTTATTAGCCAAAAACTGCAATTTACCCCTATGTTCTGTTGGCGCAATGGCGGCCATGTTGTTTGACCAGCCAACTTATCAAGCACAATTTTGAGAAGCCATACCCTGGTAATGATTCCATTCAGGTTTAGTTACATTTGGTCCAGCGGTTTCAGGGGAGAAGAATTTGAAATTGTTGACGGACAGACAGACAGACAGATGACTGAGGATGGACGCAAAGTGATGACAAAAGCTCACATGGCCTTGTAGGCCAGGTGAGCTAAAAAGGAATGGAATTAATTGCTTAAATATTGAAAGTGGTCCTGGAAAATATCCTCAAGTAAAGGTTGTCTTTGAAAAAGTAAATTATCACAGCAAATAATGTACCCAAGCATAGTGTTCCCCAACATTTGAATGATATCTCACAGCTTCTAAAACACTTAAGAGACCTCCTTACAAAAATTATTTTGATGTGTTCCCTCTATTTATAAGTGTAGCTATTCACAATGTCTATACAAGGATGACCTTTTTTTTCCTTGAACTTTGACATCTGTGTCAGTTTCCATGGCAAATTAGGCCAAAGACCTTACAATTACTGACTACATAAGAAATTTCTTTCTCCAATTCTAAAATCATACATTTGGCAAAAAGGTCATGTTGTTACCATGCTTAAATACATATTTTTTATGGATGTGAAGTTTGAATTAATTTTTCAAAAACAATCTTTTCCAAATTCAATCTGCACTGTGACCAACCAATTCAATGTGTAATACAATTTTGCATATATTTCAAAGTTAAGAGCAGCTTGTCCTTATTATGGGGGCTCCCTCATGAGAGCAATTTGCATTCAAAATTTCAGAGAGCAATTTCTTGCTTTACAAAACATTCACTTATTATCACATGGGATACGATGTTTCTATTTCACAAATGAGAATAGATATCTTTGGGTAGATTCAGAATTTTACCAGACAGACTAACAACTACTGTGACAAAAACCGGACTTTTCACAGGCAGTGTGATGGGTGCCACTTATGAAGCAGATCATGCTTACACCTGATGATACCTCAGTTTTTGTAGGGATTCACACTGCTAGTGCTTTAGTTGCGTGGTGTTCTTGTTCATTTTTGTCTAGTTGTTTTGTCTTTGTCATATTGTCTCAATTCGTGTTGGATGTGAATTGCCATGATTTTGGATTTATGGTTTTAGAATGCCCCCTTTCCTCATCTTGCTTTGATTTTCGCTTGCCGATCAAAAGTTGGATTGTATGAAAATGCCAAATTCAGTTATAATCATTCATGGATAAAATATATGTAAAAGATGCCCTACATTCTCACATCAACAAGAGATGCATGAAAATACAACAATTTACAACTTCTGCACAAAATGAAGTGGAAAGAAAAGATCTATAATATCAAACTCCTGTCGAAATTATCCTTAACTTTCTATAGATGTGGAGGCTTCTTTTAACTTCTCACAATAACAAAAACAGCCATTATATTAAGCCAAATTACTGAAAATTTCAAAATAAAACTATTCAAAGGATAAAAACTATAAGGAAACCCCATGATTTTTTTAAAGCGGGAAAATATACGAGACAATATGTTTTTATACTACTGTGAAAGTACTATTGTTCGTGGGGTTCCAATTTTTGTGGATTGCATGGTTGGCTTAAACCACGAAATTAAGTTCCCAACGAAATGATTTTTTCCATATAGTCTTAATGCAGGGACTTTGAAACCACAAATTTAAGTACCCACGAAACACCGATTTTTATGAAAACCACGAAAATTGATGTCCACGAATAAAAGTACTTCCACAGTATTTGAATAATTCCTACCTTCCATGTAAAGTTTAGTTCACATTTACTTCCCAATCAATAGCACTTTTAATTGATGCTTAATTCTGACGTAAAAAAATTGACGTTGAAATAGACAAGTTCATGGGTAAATGTGATAGGTAGATAATTGATCAGACTCAATAATTAGTCTGATATCACAAAAAATCAATCTTCATTACATCACTTTATTTTATCAATAACGAAAAAGTAAATGCATAAAAATAGTCACGATGTCACGATTTCCCAATATGACTGGGATACATTTTTCATTCAGCAACAGTGAGTTTATTCTTTATGGACATAGAATCACCATCACATTTCAGTTTATTACAACTTGTGCAATAACAATACTGTAAAATTAATCCCTAGTAAACTTAAAAGTCCGTAGATAAAAATTTTCTGTTTAAATGTATCAATGAACTTATAAAGGCAAACACGGCCACAATAATAAACTGAAAGTCATCCAACCAGCATCAAATTACAATAAACAAATAAAGGGATATGGAAGAAATGTACACGGGACAAAATCCCTATAAATACAAGGTGCAAAGTTTTCATTTTGTCCTTCATCTTGAAGTCACCATGAGGCCTTCAACAAAGAGCAAACACTCCTACCTCATAGTAAGTTCTAGACAGCCCGTAGTACCAGTTTGAGCGGAATTCACTTGCTGAATGTTGAACAACGCTACATCAATGTATCCATTTTGTCATGGATGTGGGGTCGTCAACACGCATAAAACAATCTAGATTATTTTCTGGGCATATAAGAACCATCTGCTTATGCCAACAAATCAGGACTAGAATGTTTTTTGCATATTTTTTATATATTTTAATATGAATTAATGAAGTGACAAGTTCACAATATATGTCCTTTCACTTTTTTTGTAAATTCAGCTTACTTATCTCTTGAGAAAGTAGAATTCATTAAATTTGAAAATCAACGGATCTTATAAACAACACAAAGGTATGGTCATTCCTCTAATTTCTAGCAATTTTAACCAACGCCTGATCAGTGTGATAAAAATATTTCTCATCTCTAGAAAGAGAAACTCACGAGAAATTTCCCGCCAAATCTATTCGAAACATAATCCTCCGTGTTTAACATTATGTCATTAGAGAAACATTTTCTTATTAACAACTTAAACACGTTAATTATGAAATTTTTCACTTTTTCAAATGTTTAAAAACACGGCAAGCCTCATTTTCAAACATTTGCAAAATTTATTTAATTCAATGTGAGAAATTTCATAATCAACTTAGTTCTCGTTGAAGAAACTATATTGGTGATTAGGAAAAGAACAATACATGTATCTAAATGTTTTATCATCATAAAATTGTTTGTTCTAGTTGTGTAAACAATATTAAACCATCAAAAGTCAATCTATACATGTTACTTTACTAATTAACTATATTTATGTCAAACTTTTAAAAGTCAATAAAGCATTTTACTCACTCCTAGTTAACAAATTCATCTTTTCATTGTATTGAGATAACATTTTCAGCACAGACTTGGTCATCTATTTCAACATATTTTGAAGTCAACAAAAAGTAATACACTGCATTCGATTTGCACATTATGTAAAATACGATTCAGATGCAGATTTAACTTGATTTTTATCATGGAACTATGATGGAATTCTCCTTTTGCCTTTTCATTGACACATCCTAATGGTCTGCAAGTCTCGTTAAATTTTGAAACTTCCGGGTACATAAATTGTATCTGGAAATGAATTTGTATCAAAAATGTATGACGTTTCAAGGGTAAATTTTGGACATCATAATGCTGCAATGTTATTTTTTGGCGCGAAACGATTTCAAATTGGAATTTTATCGTGATTTCCCTGTGTCACATGATGAGACTTACAGACCCTATATAATATGTCATATCTTATTTACTTTGCCACAAGTTAACTCCCTTTTCCAGTAAATTTTTTAATTGCAAAATACATTTGTTGTTCAGTAAAACATGAACTTGATGCCAGGGATAATTATTTTCTTTGATTTTTGAATATCATAGCCTAATGTCTTTATACCCTGTTTCACTAACTGTATGCATATCAGAAGATTTGGAATTTTATCTTACAAGGTTCTGTAAAGGGTTTGTTAAGAATGGATATCACAAAATGGTACTTTAGTATACTATAGTTTAAACCTGAGATATTACAGTTGTATATAAGTTTAATCAGATTACAGTGAGGACAATGACCATAATGACAGTGTTACTTCATAATACTACTCCATTCATTTTTGTTTGAGTTTCTATAAAAACAAAGAATAAGCATATATTTTGTCACCATTTTTGTCTGTTTTTCTGTATCTTTATTTGTTGTTTTTAATTCGAACTATCCTTATAATCAAAATATCTTACCTTTTTGCATATTCTCCAAAAGTGTACAAAACAAACTGTCTTTGCAGTGTCTTCTTGGATATCAATACTGCTTACTGGCTTGAAACATGACATTTAAATTGCAAAACAACACGAAACTACCGAAAAAAGTCACGAAGCATAAAATAACACAACAGAGACTGATAATTGACTGAGAAATGTAGAAACATGACGAGTCACTGAACAAAACAAAATATGTCATGACTAGTCACTGACCAAAAATGTGACAAATTATTGTATAATATTTTGGTTACTGATTGCCAAATGTAAGTTTTGAAAAGTTACTGACCAAGAAATGTTAAAAACATGACTGATCATTTACCAAGATATGTAAAAACATGAATAATCACTGACCAAAAATATTAACATGACTGATCACTGAACAAAAATGTTAACATGACTGATCACTGAACAAGAAATGCAATACATGACTGTTCAATGACCAAGAAATGTAATAATTGTAATAATATGAATGATTACTGACCAAGAAATGTTATGGCATGACAGATCACTGACCAAGAAATGTAAAAACAAGACTGATGACAAGCCAAAAATGTTAACATGACTGATCACTGACCAAGAAATATAAAAACATGACTGATCACTGAGCAAAAATTTGTTAAACTTGCTTGACTGATCACTAACCAAGAGATGTAAAAACAAGACTGATCACTAGCCAAAACACTAAAAACATGACTGATCACTAACCAAGAAATGTAAAACATGACTGATCACCAACCAAGAAATGTAAAAACATGACTGATCACCAACCAAGAAATGTAAAAAACATAACTAATCACCAACCAAGAAATGTAAAACATGACTGATCACTGAACCAAAAAATGTAAAAATATGACTAATCACAGACCAAGAAAAAATAAAACAAGACTGATCACTGAGCATAAAATGTAAAACATGACTGATCACCAACCAAAAAATGTAAAAATATGACTGATCACTGAGTATAAAATGCAAAACATGACTGTTCAATGACCAAGAAATGAAAAATATGAATGGTCACTGACCAGGAAATGTAATGGCATAACAGATCACTGACCAAGAAATGTAAAAACAGGACTGATCACAGGCCACAGATGTTAACATGACTGATCACTGACAAAGAGATGTAAAAATATGACTGATCAATGACCAAGAAATGTAAAAACATGATTGATCACTGAGCATAAAATATTAAACTTGATCGACTGATCACCAAGAGATGTAAAATATAACTGATCACTGACCAACAAATTTTTAAAACATGACTAATCACTGACCAAAAATGTGTATTGTCTTCATGTTTTATGTACTTCATTGTAAGGGTACTCGTCTTGATTAGTTTATTTCTAGTTTGATTTTTACTGTGAGTCTTTTTGTGTATTTATTTTTAGCCATTCGCCACACATGGGGGGAGGCTTTGGATCCAAGAAAATGAGTTTAGCCCCACTGCAATTTTTGCGCCTGTCCCAAGTCAGGAATATGTTGGTCATTGGCTTGTCCTTGTCTTCTTATATAATTTTAGTTTCTTGATATTTGGGTTATTGGATGTGGTTTGTTTCCATTGATTTATTCACTTTTTTACCTTTCGGGCCCATTTATGGCTTACTATATGGTGTGAGCTTCCTCACTGTGTTGAAGACCATATGATGACCCCTAGATGTTTTGTTTTGGATTGTTTTAACCTGGATATGGGATGTTGTCTCCTTGACATTTACCCCATTTCCTTTCTTTTTCATAAAGATAGGAACTCAGGACAGCCGGACTTCATACCGGCACTAGCAAAAGCCAGCAGTAGGTTTAAACCGGTTTATGGGTACCCAAACCCCCCCTTTATCTGTCCCGTTTCCCTATAGTATAATAAACATAAGAATAAAACCCAATACAGATAGACCACAATCTTGAAAGGTAAGAAAAAACAATATGTAATTTTGAAAGATGGGTCAAGGGGTTCTCACCGCTAAACTGCCAGCTAGCCCAAGGAGCCTAGTCTGCTGTTAGAACAATGTTGCTCTACAGAAGAAAAAACAAACTCAAAACTTCCCGAAGGATTGGTCAAGCATCATGCAAGCTGATTACAAAACCAAGAAATGCAAAAAACATGACCATCATTGACAATGAAATGTAAAATCATGACTAGCCACTGACAAAAAATATAAGATATGATTGGCTATTGTCCAAAATGTAAGCTATGACTGTTTACTGACCAATAAATGTGTGTTTTTACTGTTCAATAACAAAGAAATATAAGATACAACTAGTCACAGACACAAGAGATTAAACTCCCTGATATCTCCTGAAGGGTTGTTAAGTTTATTTTAAAGCAGATTCTGTACAGTGTAATGTCACAGTACTACGTCCTGTTAGACTTTGCACAGTGCTATGTTGCAGTGCTACGTCCTGTTAGACTGTGTACAGTGCTATGTTGCAGTGCTATGTCCTGTTAGACTTTGCACAGTGATATGTTGCAGTGATATGTCCTGTAAGACTTTGTACAGTGTTATGTTGCAGTGCTATGTCCTGTTAGACATTGCACAGTGCTATATTGCAGTGCTATGTCATATTAGATTTTGCACAGTGCTATGTTGCAGTACTATGTGCTGTTAGACTTTGTACAGTGCTATGTAGCAGTACTATGTTCTGTAAGACTTTGCACCGTTCTATAATTAGTAGTACTTAATGTCCTATATACTTTTGTACAGTGCTATGTACTGTAGTACTTCCTACAATTCTATGTCACATTACTATGTCTTGTAAGATTCTGTACAGTGTTATGTCACAGCACTATGTCCTGCAAGAGTTTGTATAGTACTATGTCCCAGCATAATATGTCCTCTACGATTTGGAACACTGCTTTGTTGTAGGACTATGTCCACAGAGCTATTAATCTATTATGGACTTTTCTTGAGGGAACCATTTTCCTATAGTGTTGTCTGGTGTGTATAGTGCACGAGCTGACAGGCAAGGTCACCATACCACACCAGCAACATTTTAGGTAAACAGATAACCATAATTTATTTAGTACGTAACAGAAAAATAAACAATCTGGAAAAACAGACAAAGTATATTAAGCCAGAAGTCACATGAGGTATAGTCCCATCGTGTACTATAGTATCCCACTGTAAAGGTAAACAAAATTACTGTTCAAATATAGTGAGGTCAGATTATCCAATGAAATCGTAGGATTTTTACCTATTATGTAATAAATTGTATTATTCTATAATATATAAATACTAATGGTAAAAATTGCATTGACATTAAAATGAATAAAAAAGGATATTCACTCGATAGAAAGGATATTCACTCCATGAAAAGGATATTCACCGCGGGAAACGTCACGTGCGACATATTTTTAGAAAAAGGGAAATCCCGTTTTTATATCGTCCAATCATATTGCTATGTAACATTGTTGCGTGACAACGTCATCGGCATCACTAGAAACAGAATGGCTACATCTAAAGAAAAGACGATTCGCTTGTATTGATCAGCGGAAAATGGTACAAATATGGAAAACGCAAGACACTTAAAATACTTAAAAAGCCAGCACAACACTGGTAAAGTCGTTTACACAATATTTTGGGAAAATGCGGCGAGGTGAATATCTGTTTTCCCAAAAGTCAATAACACTGCACATTTACCTCAACAAAGGACAGTAACTGTATAGTATTGTCCTGTATGACCTAACACAGCTACTTGCTATGTCCTGTAAGACTTTGTATAATACTATGTTGCAGAACTTTGTCCTGAAAGACTTTACATCGATTTATTTGGGCCCCCATGTTGATTAGAACTGGACTAAGGCATTCTATGACTGCAAGACTTGACAATAATATTTCATCCCTGACATATCTGTTTATTGGCTTATAATTCAGACATCTATTTTCAGCATGACAATCGCTACAATAAACAACTACTTAAATAATGATCTGGTACCGATTTATTTGTCTGCTGATTACATTATTATCTGAACCATTAATTATATAATCAATAGTTAAACACTCTCCTGTACTATACATACAATACAATGAACCTTAACTTTATGCCATAATAAAATGGACTCCCAATAAACAGTTCATTATTAACAGAGAAGTTGTAAACATAAATAACAGAAAGGAGGGAAAATCATGGTATGCAATATACCTAATAAGGCTTTTATCACCAATAATTGTTTAATCAATACACAATTATCTATACTGTGTCCCAATACATAAGGTCATTGAAGACTTGTATGTTTTCAGTCTTCAGATGATTAGCTGTAATAAACTGTCTAGGGGTAACTCATCTATTAACTGTCTGTGATAATTTTCTTTCAAATCATACTGTTCCTAATCCCTTCCTACACCATTATAAATCTGTAGATGTAGCGGAAGATGTAGTTTTCCATTTCCTGTTTCACAGAGTACCCCAGAAGTGTGCTGGTTCACGTTAGCATGAGGTGCCTAAGTGTGGGTGTATAAATGTTCTATGTCGTATTAAAACCAAAGCTTTTTAAATTACGGTTTCATACCTTTAAGAGAAAAATAACTTAACCCATGCAATGACAAGTTTAAAGAAGAGTTAATGCAATTTTTAACAAGTTTCTAACAACTTCTGTGAAGTTTGAAGAAATGTGGATATTGTATATCTAAATCATGATATAAATAAATAAACATCTAATTCTGGAAATGGGAGTGAAACAAAAGTCACACGAAATTAACAACATTGACTTAAATAGTTGTAATAAATATTTAATTGTAGCGACTGGAAGTGATTGCTGTTTTTGTATTAATTATTCATTTTTGCTTTGTATCGGCAAATACAAAGATAGTCTGATTTAAGTTCTACAGAAATTAGTTGTACAAACTTATAAAGAATTGAATTACACCTAAGAAACCATGAAACAATTTGGTTTTAATTGGGTTTTCAAAAACTGCAGGGATGGGTATAAATGCCTGTAGATGAGGAGTTGATCAATGCTGGAATCAGCCATTTCATTCAGGGGTCCGTTAACAAGATCAGGGTGTGCATCATCACTTTTTGTGACTGACTAGGTTGAAAAAATTTATTTTCCCAGGAATTAAGGATTTGAAAGTCATTTCTCTAAATTCTGCCCCCCACATCCCCAGCTACCCACCCCCATAGATGTCCTTATAAACCAGTTAAACTTAACCACACTATTTATTCTTCCGTAAATGGTGGTTTTAAGTGTGAGACAACCCATGTGAGATCGATGCACAAGAACTCGTCTCCAAAGGGAAAATGACCAACCATAAGTGTTTATTTTAGTGAAACAGCAATCTTAACCATGACTAAACGTCATAAAACACCTAATGTCAAAATGTCAGGTACAGTCAAATGGCAACAACAAACTCACACAGTATAGGTTTCTAGATGTATTTGTGGTATTTTACAGAAGAAATAGCACTTGCATTAGATCAAAATTAAAGATCCGGATATCTTTCACTTGTATAAGAAATTCTATGTCTTTTCCTCTTGTTTTGCTGTGCTATTACTCAAGAAAAGATGAAATTTCTTACACTTGTGAAAGATATCCTGATCTTTAATCTGATCTTATGCAAGATCCTATTTATCTTATACCAAGAGAGGCTTACTTTACAAACCAACGCATTGTTACAAAGTTCATTGTTATATTTGTATCTAACTTGTTTGTAGCTCTGGTTCTCGGTACAGGGTTGGTACTGTTCTGTATTCCATTAGTGACTGTTCAAGTAGCCATATCCAGATTTCTATCTTTTACATTTATACCAGTCAGCATTTTCATTAGACTTCTGTAATTTTCCTTATTGCTGGGCCATTGAACCACAAAGCAGCATAACCTTACCTCTTATGCATAATTGTTATTGTAAAAATCTTTATATACAAGGGTCAACCATTAGAAATTATACAAGGAAATATAGGAGCTACAGTTTCTTAAGTAAGGTTTATAGTATCTACATTTACCAATTTTATATGACTTTTGCATTTTTAGGATTCCAAAACAATGAGGACAGCAAGCAGACAACATACAATTTAAAATTTCAATAAAAAAGTCAATATTAACAATTAACATACAATTAAGTGATTATGTCACAAAGTACTAATTTCTAGTTTTTTCTTGATCTGTGCCTCAAGGAGTTGCTGATTAGCAGACTGAGTAAACTAATGAATAATCTTAGGCATCCGTGAGCTTTTGAAATCAATTCAAGCATCAGATGTGCAACTAGATAAGGCAAACAAAATATCTTGTAAGTTTGGTTAGAACCACACTTACAGTTTTTTAAGAAGTTACAGGATTGTAAGACAATGGATAGTAGTCACTGTAAAAAATGGACAACAGGAAACACCTATAATGGCTGAAAATTATAATTACATGCCACAATCTGCCAGGGAACTCGCAGGAAAAACATGAACAAGTCAAAAGACAAAAGGAGACAACGATAGGAACTCTGGAGCCGAACAAAGTGGAACTGGCACAAGCAAAAGCCAGGGGTAGGGTTAAACCAGTTTATGGGTAACCAAACCTCTCCTGTATCTGTCCACTCTCATTGTGTCTGCTCTGCTTACAGCAGGTGACACAAATGTCCATACATAAATTTCAATTCAAAATGTCTTAGTGAACCAGTAAAAAAATTGAATGTGAAAAAAATCAATAAGAGATTATACAATAGTCACACTTGAAATTCTTTCCAATTATTGCTAATTTTAGACTATCATTAAAATTTGTTATAAGTCTCTTGAGAGAAAACAAACTCAATAAAGATAGTCTTAATGTCACTTGAGTGAGAATTTAAGTCTAAGTCTACTAAACCAAATAGACAAGTGTTAAATGAGTTTGTCCTAATCATGAACTGCTGAAGTCAGAAAAGACTTGGGATATATACAAATATCAATAAAAGCATTAGAGTATAATCAAATTATTTGCCTTTTTAAATCAATTATCGATAAACAGTCCTTGAATATTCTATGAAAATTGATGTTCATTTTGTATAATTATGTTAGGATTAAAATATCTAAACCAGGCATGCTTGTAATGAAAGGCAAATTAAGAACTTTGTAAATACCATCACTTCTCTGAACACAAAAATAAAAAGAATAATTTATCCTCAACAAGAAACAAAACAGTGAAATAATTAGAGCATACCAAATTGAGAGTTATAAATATCAGTAATAAATCCGTGAGTGCTAAAAAATGCAATGGAATTTAATAAAAGGCTTAACTTGTTTGGACACATTGTACATAAAGCATACCCCAGAGTGTAAGTTGCAGGAGATTGTATGTGTCAGTCAGTGTCATACATGTGCCAATCAAAATGCAACACTTGATAATTCATCTAAATGATAAAAGAATTTGTTGTCACATTATAAGAATGTTTTTTGCTAAATTAGTTCGGGAATGACCTGTCTAATCTTTTTTAGTCCACTATTAAAAATTTGTCACTTGACTCAACTGGTCAAAATCAGAATTCCAAAATTGTCTGAATAACTATCATACCAACAACAAATTTAGAGAAAAAGACCCGGTTCAACAAATTCTGAGTTCAAATTTTGTCAAGACCTTGTTTAGGGTTGAAATTTGTCAAAAAATGTAATGTTTTGCATTTTTGTGTTGAAACTATCAATGTTTGAGAATTTCAATTCTACATGTCAAAAAAGTTTGAAAATTTGCAGAAATGTGCATGACACATCCCAAAAGAAGATGACAAAATTTCAAACCAATTTAACGTTTTTCAATGAAAGTAAGTCTGTTAATGGAAAAATGGTGCATTCTGAGAAACATCCAAGGAAGTGTTTAACTTTACCACTCATGGATTAACTGAAAAGCAGTCCCAAAAAATGTTAACTATGTGTAAGGCATGCAAGGGGACAATACCAGGGTAAAGAAAATCATTCATTTTCAAATTTGCAGCAAAACACCATAAGCTGTGTTATAAAGGGTTGTGCAGTTTAAAAACCAGTCATTTACATTTGTTTAAAATATTTATTCACGAAAAATGTATTCTTGTACAATCAGTGTTTTTATTGGCATTATTTATATAAAGGTTTATTGTTAATTAGGTTGTGCAAAGAACTTGACATGAGTAGACTTTTATTGCTAAAGGTTGTACAGAGAACTTGACAATGAGTAGATCCTTATTTGTTGAAGGCTGTGAAGAGAACTTGACAATGAGTAGAGCTTCAATGCTAAAGAATGTGCATAGAACATGACAATGAGTAGAGCTATAAAGTTGAAGGCTGTGCATAGAATTTGACACAAGTAGAGCTTTATTGTACAACGCTGACGGAGAACTTGAAAATGAGTAAAAAATTTTGTTGAAGGCTGTTCAAAGCACTTGATAATGAGTAGAGCTCTATTGTTGAAAGCTGTACAGAGAACTTGACAATAAGAAGAGCTGTACTGCTAAAGGCTGTGCAGAGAACTTGACAATGATTGGATCTGTTTTGTTGTAAGCAGTACAGAGAACTTGACCATGAGTAGTGCTTTATGGCTAAAGGGCCGTACAGAAAACTTGACAATGTGTAGAAAATTATAGTTGAAGGCTGTGCAAAGACCTTAAACAGAGTAGAGCTTTATGCTTAAAGGCTGTAAAGAGAACTTGAAAATGAGTAGAGCTACTATTGTTGAAAGCTATGCAAAGAACGTGAACAGAGTAGATCAGAGTAGAGAACATTGTAGGTGTTTCTTGTTATCTTTTTTATTCTGTTTGACAATGAATAGAGCTTCAATGCTAAAGGCTTTGCAGAGAACTTGACAATGAGTGGATCTCTTTTGTTGATAGCCGTACAGAGAACTTGACCATGATCAGAGCTCTATGGCTAAAGTATGTACAGAGCACTTGACAATTAATAGAGAATTATTGATGAATGATGTGCAGAGAACTTGAACAGAGTAGATCTTCATAGCTAAACGTTGAACAAAGAACTTGAAAATGAGTAGAGCTCTACTGTTTAAAGCTGTGCAAAGACCCTTAATGTTGAAGGCTATGCTGAGAACTTGACAACAAGAAGAGCTTTATTGATCAAGTCTGTGAAGAGAACTTGATAATAACTTGATTTTAAAAGGGTTCAAGAGAACATGATAATGAGTAGAGCTTTATTGTTGAAAGCTGTGTAGAGATGTTTGGTACTTGATTATGACTGAAGCTTTATAGATGGTGACTGTGTAGGTAAATTGAACATAAGCTTGGCCTACTTCTATTCAGACAGCTCTAAAGAGTTGCTGTTATGTTTTTTTAGTTCTATCCTGCTGGAAATGACTAACCAATCAAATCTGTCCTCTGAAAATTTTATGCATGCGCAGTCTAAAGAGTTGCTGTTACGTTTTTTTAGTTCTATCCTGCTGGAAATGACTAACCAATCAAATCTGTCCTATGAAAATTTTATGCATGCGCAGTCATGATTTTTGACGCCATATTAACCCTAGATTAACTCGACATCAACCCTGCATTACAAAGAGTTAACTCTAGATGAGTAAAATTGATCGTTTGACTGCCATAAACTCGTGTAACCTGATGTAAAAGTTAACAAGAGTTAGACTAATTGAAGCATTGCTTTCAGATTTTTGAGCTCGAGCTTGCCTTTAAGTCTTGAAGCTTTTGATGTCATTTTTGGAAAAGCATACATCCAATTAAGGTTTCAATTCTTGTCGGTGCGGACTGAACACAGAGCATGTTTCAATGTGCAAGTGCACATGATTGATCTTCAAGGTTGAAGAGTCACAGCTGTTTCAATGTTTTTGACTGGAGTTTTACAGAGAGATAACTTTGGGTTGTAGGTTTAAATGCTTGATAGTAGAAATAAGAATCTTACATTAGAGTGTAGATTTCAATGCTTGTTGGAGAAAAGAAAATGTTAAGATATAGATTACTAACTTTGGTATGTAGGTATCAATGCTTTGTATTTGAAAGCTGTAAAGAATCTTCCCTTGCAGAATGTACATTTCAATGCTTATTGGTGAAATTTGTAAAGGATTGACTTTTCAGTTCAGGTATCAATGTTTGTTTCAAATTTTTTACCTAAAACTGTCTTTCAAATGTAGGTGTCAATCTAGTTGGTGAAAGTTGTAGTATAGATAGCTGGTTTTGGAATTCAGGTATCAATGCTATGTCTTTGAAGACTGTACAGATTCTTGCCTTAAAGTGTAGGTCTAAATACTAGTAACTAATGTCAAGATTTTATAGCAAAGTCTTTCTTACATTGTTTTAAGGGGGTTCGCTACTCCATTTGAAAATAAATAGGACTTCAAATAAACATGATTTTTTCTTAGAAAAGTGAAAAAAGAGTAATTTAAGTGAAAAAATTGATAGGTTGATGATCTTGTTCTTGAGATTTAAGTGATTGAAAATTTGGCGGGAAACTGAACTCCTCTGATTTTTCATAGGATTAACATTAACAAGATTTGACCAGGAATGAATATGACAGAATAAATAGAATTCAATGAAATTTTAACAGAATGCTCATAAAGATGTATGAAATGAAATTATGGAAAAAAATTTGGGGGTCAATGGGCAAAAAATTATAATGCTTTTAAATGGATAAAACCCGAGGATTCCGAAAATCTGACAGAAATCCCAAAACATTAGGAGCAAACCTCCTTAATGCATATTATTGTAGGCTATCATAGTATAACTAGGTTTTGTACTATTTTTTTCTGTGTATGAAAACAACAATGAAAGCCTTCCAAGCTGCCATAACAATATCTTTTCTAATTTTCCTCTTGAATAACTTCTATTTAGAAAACAAATATATTACTGAGAACCATGCCAATCAAAGTCTCAAATTTACTATAGATCTCAACTCTGTTATTTATTCCTTTAACATTTTCTTATCTCAGTATTTGAAAACTTCTATCGAATGCTCACAAATGCCTCATTGTAAAAGTCAATCAGGAAATACATATTAGATGTGATTGGAATCGACATCCACTTCAAGACAAATCTCATATCATTCAAGGAAGTGAAGATAATCTATCCCATCAGTATTTATCCTTATTTAGACAAGCAATCAATTTTTGGCTCATAAAGCTATTTGGAGCTGAGTACAGTGCATTAATTTTGTTTCAGATATTTCAATGATTGCAAATACAATTATCTGTTTATTTTAACATTGCTATCAATGAGATGAAATTTAATTTACAAATTAATCTGCATCTTGTTATAAAAGAATCTTAAATTGGCAAAACTAGTCACGTTTCTATCAAATCACTCTGAAATGTGATTTTAACCCAAAGACATTTGGCAGATTACACTTCTAGTTTAGGTTTTTTTGCACAAATGTCATTGAGAAATATTTATTTGTAATCTTGATTTTGACCTTGACAACACACCCATCCATACTCTAGTCATTGTTCCCTTATGAAACTTCTGTAATCTGAAATAATGTAACAACCATTTAGTTTAGATTCTATTGTATACCAATTTGTCATCACTGGAGTATCAAAGTAACAACCCCTTCAGGCAGTACAAATTGGTATACAATAGAATTCTATAGAAGCTTGATTACTTGACGAGAAGACAAAAGACAAGAGTTTAGAAGGAGTTTTATAGGTGTTACTAGAGGAATATTGGTATGTTCATTGAAGAATTGCAAATGAAATACGTAAATCATCAGGGAAATCCGCCATAAAATATACAAAATATACAAAAACCAAGCTGATACATAACAAGTACCCAGGAGGGTGTAACAGTATTGCTAACAAACATAAGCTTTCGATGAGAAAGATATTACTACTAAGGTGCACATGAAAATGTTAATTTTTCAGGCCAGCAATAAAATACTGGAGTGTTGGGCTAGACTGACAAACAGTCAAACGGAATAAAATAACAAAATATCAAATATTTTATGGAAGGATATGGAGTAAATGAACATGAGACCATAACACATATGTTATCTTCAACTGCAATAATTTTAATGAGCAAACATATCTGAGTTCTGTAAAAAGTAACTTTTTCTCTCTTCATTGAAAGCTAAAATCAAAACATTTAGGGGACCAAACAGCTTAAAATATTGAACAAAAAGTCTAAGAACCTAAAAGTAATTCCAACATTAAACATAAGAACCTTGTGAACGAAGTCTCATTAAATGAAAAATATAACACATAAGAAGAAAACTAACTCCAGATTTGCAACTTTTTCCTACTTAAAATTTCATAAACCTCAACCTTTTTAAAATCAAAATTTTAAACTTTTTGGCAATTTTTTTTCACAAAATAGCATACACTAATACAATACAGTAAGCAATACTATGTCATTAATTTTTTCAAATGTACTATTTTCTATTCAAATTTTGAACAATTTAGAATGGTAAAGACTTCCGAAGTTCCCTTGTTGTTGGCACTCTGGGTAAAACAAATCAAATTATAAATTTTTTTCATCAAATTGTTGATGTTCGCTCATTTCCGAAATACAAAATTTCACGTCATGGTTAATGATACCAACATTAATCCAATCACAAATCTTTTGTGTTTTTATACATATTTTATACTGTATTGTTTGATATCATATTAATAATTACAAGAATTAAGCACCTGAGTTGGTTCAATTTCCTGTCTCAATCTTGTAATAAAATTACACCATGAAAAATATTAACGAAATTTTACTTCAAATCATTTGATAACAATATCACGATGGGAAAATTGATGAGACAACATATTTGGTCAAAGAAAAACAATCATTTACAAACAGTAAATCACAAAGGAACCTGTCAACCTTATGTATGTTTTCCTGAGAATGAATCTATACTGAAAACCATGTCAAATGGAAAACTTATTTTCAAACATTGGAGTCATTATTTATACTATAACTAATCCTATATTCTGATTATCGTAAAATATTCAACAAATGATCGAACAACACAGTAATTCACGAATGCACACAGCGCATGAGTGAATTACAGTGTTTTTCGATCATGAGTTGAATATTTTCGATAATCAGAATATAGGATTAGTTATTGTTTTTATCATATAGATCAGTTCTCTCATAATTATTGGTTTAATTTGAGATTCTTTTCATGAACTACGTTTTCCATGTTAATCCGCCGAGACATTTACTTAACAACAACGTTGACGACGTCTATTGTGACGTCACTTCCTAGAGTGAAATTATGGAAAATAATTTCAAAGTTAATTATCACTTTTCTTTCACTGAGAAATTTCAATCATTCACCGTCCTCTATATAATAATTCATTTTTCCTTTTTTTTTTATCTCAAAGAAAAAATTAGAAGATAAATGTACAGGTCTAACTGCAAGCATTTGTCCGTTACTAGAGTACCCGTGTGTATTGTCTTCATATTTTATGTACTTCATTGTAAGGGTACTTGTCTTGATAAGTTGGACTTTTTTCTATTTTGATTTTTACTGTGCGTCTGTGTAATTATTTTTTAGCCATTCACCACACATAGGAGGAGGGTTTGGATCAAAGAAAACGAGTTTAACCCCACCACAATTTTTGCGCCTGTCCCAAGTCAGGAATATATTGGTCATTGGCTTGTCCTTGTCTTCTTATAAAATTTAGTTTCTTGATATTTGGGTTATTGGATGTGGTTTGTTTCCATTGATTTATTCACTTTTTTACCTTTTTTGGGGCCATTTAGGGCTTGCTATATGGTGTGATGTTCCTCACTGTGTTGAAGACCCTACGGTGATCCCTAGCTGCTTTGTTTTGGGTCCTTTTAACCTGGATATGGGATGTTGTCTCCTTGACATTTACCACATTTCCTTTCTTTTTCATATTTGTAGATTTTGTGCAATTCAAGGGCAATAACTCCAGGATAGAGAACTGACGCAAACAAACTGGAACTTGATCTCTATTTCATTCTAACTTATTTTGTTCATAAAATTCTAACATATTAAAATTTGACTTCAAGGAAAACTTTGTTATCATCAAAATTGCAGGAAAATGTCAGAAAACAATTTCTTGTATCATGATGGAAGGGCAGAAGAATGGACAGGGTAAAACTATATGTCCTTTTTAATTGGGGACATTAAAACATCCTGAACCAAAATGTTAGATGAACAACCCGTCTACACATAATATCACTTTCAACTACAAAATCTCAGGACATTCTGTCAAGCAGTTGAGAGTAGACGGACGGGTCACAAATACTATTCCCTCCCATAAACTTGTGAATGAAAGTGCAAAATGTGACGAAATCCAGAATTATGGAAGGGGACACGTTTTTGTAAAGGTATACTGGAGGTAAATATACTGAAAATCTTGGGCATTATCTTCTAAACTTTTATCCATGCAACTAAATGGACGGAGTGCAAATATCAAACAAACACATCAATTGAAGACACTTAATTATTATAACAATGATCGATCTAACGGACATCCAATATATAACAGTCTGGCGATGTGTGAAGACATTATCAGATTGAATGGCTTCATTCAAACTATTGTTAAGATAAGACATTTCTCAGAACAAGGCATCCAGACTATCTACAGAACATAAATGGCAGTAGTTAAGCCACAATAACAACAAATCATGTATATTTTTATAAAAAATTTCTGGTAATTGCTTTATTTGTAAGAATGACCATATAATGTTGTAGTATCTATTCATGTTTTCTTCTGACTTGATACAATAAACTTTCTGGTAATGGTATTAACACAACTAGATAGTATTACAAAGGAAATAAATCTTAGGTTTAATAGCTGGCACTCCCTGGTCTGAGTGAGACATACTGGCACTAGGAGGTAATCTATTTCAATGACAGTCTACTGTATCTTCAGAAATAGTATTTACTGCAAATTTCAGTACAGTACTCCCTTGTTATACTGCGCCTCTTTAAGGGCGGTCCCTCACTTATCACAAACCATTTTCAAATTCCATTTTAAAAAAAAAATACATAGTTTCGATGTTATTTATTCCCTCGATAAAGGTGGGATAAAACGAGGGTGCACTGTATTTATTTGCTTTATATGCATTTGTAAGTACCAATGCTGGGGTATCAAGTCATCCCTTTATAAGACCTTTACCAGCAGTGACTACTCCATATATGTGGTCTCACATTCTAATGCAAATTATAAGTAACTAGCAATCTGACTGGTCAAATAGTCAATCTATACAGAACAATCAGGGTAGATTCTCTATCTACTTTTGTTCGCTACCAGTTTATAACTAGAGGCTCAGACACTGAGCCTGAATCGCTCACCTGACAAAATGCTGAAGCAGGGTTTTCCATGTTCTGCATGGTGGCCTTGTTTTTTATGTGAATTTCCCATAGAGCGAAAATAAACTATGTTCTGTGCTGGCAGCCATGTTTTTAATTGGATCCGAACGAAATGAGCAATCTTTGTAAAGGACCTTCAGTTCATCACTCCTGTAAAGTTTGGTTGAATTTGCTTCAGCGGTTTCAGAGCAGAAGAAGAAATTGTGAATTTTCCCATAGGGTCCAATGTTAAATCTAAATTCCGCGCTGGCCGCCATGTTTTTAATCAGATTGGAACGATATGAGCAATCTTCGTAAAGGACCTTCCATACATCATTCCTGTAAAGTTTGGTTGAATTTGCTT
>MJUU01035997.1:129732-153502 GCA_002080025.1 Modiolus philippinarum
GTTAGATGATCCTACCATGTACAGTTACTTAGATCTGAACTCGGACGCAAACTTGAATGTAAGTCACTCATGCGGATCATATAGGTCAAAGTGACCTAATTTTGCCTGGATGGTGACCTACCCCCAAAGTTGCATGCACATCCAAGGTTAGATGATCCTACCATGTACAGTTACTGAGATATCAACTTGGACCTAAAATTAAATGAAAGCCAGTCATGTGGAAAATATAGGTCAAAGAGACCTTATTTTCTTGGAGGCTGTGAGATAGCCCAAGATGCATCTGTACACAAAGTTTGATGACCCTACCCTTCATAGTTACCAAGATAAATTGAGACCTGAATTCGGACATAAAAGGAAAACTGAACTAATTTTGCCTGGATGCTGACCTACTGCCAAAGATGCATGCACATGCAAGGTTAGATGATCCTACCATGTACAGTTACTTAGATCTGAACTCGGACGTAAACTTGAATGTAAGTCGATCATGCAGAAAATATAGGTCAAAGTGACCTAATTTTGTCTGAATGCTGACCTTACCCCAAAGATGAATGCACATGCAAGGTTAGATGATCCTACTATGTACAGTAACTTAGATCTGAACTCAGAAGTAAACTTGAATTTAAGTCGATCATATGGAAAATATAGGTCAAAGTGACCTAATTTTGCCTGGATGCTGACCTACCACCAAAGATGCATGCAGAGGCAAAATTAGATTATTGTACCATATACAGTTACTTAGATCTGAACTCTGATGTAAACTTGAATGTAAGTCAATCATGCAGAAAATATAGGTCAAAGTGACCTAATTTTGCCTGGATGCTGACCTTACCCTAAAGATGCATGCACATGCAAGGTAAGATGATCCTACCATATACAGTTACTTAGATCTAAACTCGGACGTAAACTTGAATGTAAGTCGATCATGCGGAAAATATAGGTCAAAGTGACCCATTTTGCCTGCATGCTGACCTACCGCCAAAGATGCATGCAGATGCAAAGTTAGATGATTGTACCATGTACAGTTACTTTGATCTGAACTCCGACGCAAACTTGAATGTTAGTCACTCATGTGGAAAATATAGGTCAAAGTGGCCTTATTTTGCCTGGATGCTGACCTACTGCCAAAGATGCATGTACATGCAAGGTTAGATGATCCTACCATGTACAGTTCCTTAGATCTGAACTCATGCGGAAAATATAGGTCAAATTGACCTAATTTTGCCTGGATGCTGACCTACCCCCAAAGAAGCATGCACATGCAAGGTAAGATGATCCTACCATGTACAGAAACTGAGATATTAACTGGGACCTAAAATTAAATGAAAGCCAGTCAAGTGGAAAATATAGGTCAAAGAGACCTAATTTTCTTGGAGGCTGTGAGATAGCCCAAGATGCATCTGCGCACAAAGTTTGATGACCCTACCCTTCATAATTGCAGAGATATATGCCCAAATGCGGACACATACATAGACGTAGACGTAGATGCAGACGCCTGGGGTACTCCAATAGTCCTCCTCAACTTTGTTGAGGCGAACTAAAAACTCTAAATATAGGATTATCTGCAGAAATAGTTTTACCTTATAATTAGAGTATTACCTGAACACTCTAAATATAACCATTTCTGTAGCAATAGTTTTATCTTGCGATTAGGGTATTCCCTGAACACTTTAAATAAAGCCCTGTCTGCAGTAATACTTTTACCTTTTGATAAGGGTTTCCCTAAACATTCAAAATATAGCCATTCCTGCAGTAATGATTTTTACCTTATGATTTGGGTATTCCCTGAAGACTCTAAATATAGCCATCTCTGCAGCAATTGTTTTACCAGATCCTGTTGGTGCTCCAAGGATGACATTTTTATCTGTGTGATACAGACAGTGAAATATCTGGGTTTGTATTGGGTTGAAGTGGGTAAAATTATACAGTGTTTCTAACATGTGGTCATTTAATGCTGTAATTGGTAGTGGCTGCAGATCTAATAATTCTGAAATAAAAAGATTGCTTTAGTCTTTGTTTGAACATTCTATATGTTACTTTAATTAAATAAGAAAGTTTATTTTGCAACAGGAAGCTTTAAAATGCTTCTAAGAAATTTGATGAAATTTTTATTTAAAAAAATCACATATTAAAAATTTGGACTTTTAAAGCCATATCAATATTTCCTATTACAAATGTGCATGTTTATACAGTTGAAATTCAGTAGCTTGAATTTTGTGGGTCCAGCAAATAAAATTGTTATCGGTGGAGAAATGAAAGTAATTTCCATAACTGTTTCAATTCTATATCACCAGCTAATAGGGATCTTACAACATTAAGATATCTGATAGATATTTGCTATGTGATGTACATACATGGTGTAAGATTATACTCTAATTAAATTCAATGAGTTTTAAATGCAGTCACGTGTTTTAACTTATTTATCTCTAATGCAAAGATGAACCCAGTTTAACAAGCCATTGACTGACATCCTTATTGAAAAAGCCGAGTTCTACAGCATACTTGATATGATAGTGACAGACAAAATACCGTATAGCGGGTTATTTTCACCAGTTCAAAATTTCGTGGATTTGAGTGGAAAATGTATGCCAAATATTTAAGCGTTTTAAATTTTCGCAGGTTATCAAAGATCCTATATATATCCTAAGAATACATAAAATATTTGTGGAATTTATTTTCATGATTTATGTCCATCCGCGAAAATACATGAAAATTACCCGCTATACGGTATTGACTTCAGATAGAATATTGGCACAATAGCCAGTACCTGTATGAGGTGGATGTCTCTCTGGGAGGATCAGATGTTGGAATGATATAGGACACATGAACTGTGACCCTAACCACCGGTCAGATATTGCCTTTACATAGTACTGTGTGGGTAGTGGTTCAAATATAGGTATAGTAAACACCAAATTCTGAGCTTCCCTGGTCTGGACCTAGAAATACAAATAAAGGTATAGTAAACACAAAATTCTGAGCTTCCCTGGTCTGGACCTAGAAATACAAATATAGGTTAAGTAAACACAACGTTCTGAGCTTCCCTGGTCTGTACCTATAAATGCAAATAAACATGTACATGTATTACTCTGACCACTTCCTACATATATTATATATCTCTATTACATAAATACAAATATTTTAGTTTCTTCTTTGACCATTATTCTTAACTCCATGATTGTGAACTATGATTTCTAGCTGTCTATTCTTTTATAGTATCACCAATGCCTTAAATCCACTGAAAATTACATCAAAGTCATCCTTTTGATGATTTTTTACATGCCAATCATCTTTCTACCATTTGNGTCAGATATTGCCTTTACATAGTACTGTGTGGGTAGTGGTTCAAATATAGGTATAGTAAACACCAAATTCTGAGCTTCCCTGGTCTGGACCTAGAAATACAAATAAAGGTATAGTAAACACAAAGTTCTGAGCTTCCCTGGTCTGGACCTAGAAATACAAATATAGGTATAGTAAACACCAAGTTCTGAGCTTCTCTGGTCTGGACCTAAAAATACAAATATAGGTATAGTAAACATCAAGTTCTGAGCTTCCCTGGTTTGGACCTAGAAATACAAATATAGGTATAGTAAACATCAAGTTCTGAGCTTCCCTGGTCTGGACCTAGAAATACAAATATAGGTATAGTAAACATCAAGTTCTGAGCTTCCCTGGTCTGGACCTAAAAATACAAATATAGGTATAGTAAACACAAAGTTCTGAGCTTCCCTGGTCTGGACCTAGAAATACAAATACAGGTATATTAAACAACAAGTTCTTAGCTTCCCTGGTCTGGACCTAGAAATACAGATATAGGTATATTAAACATCAAGTTCTGAGCTTCCCTGGTCTGGACCTAAAAATACAAATATAGGTATAGTAAACATCAAGTTCTGAGCTTCCCTGGTCTGGACCTAAAAATACAAATATAGGTAAAGTAAACACAAAGTTCTGAGCTTCCCTGGTCTGGACCTAGAAATACAAATATAGGTATAGTAAACACAAAGTTCTGAGCTTCCCTGATCTGGACCTAGAAATACAAATATAGGTTAAGTAAACACAACATTCTGAGCTTCCCTGGTCTGTACCTATAAATACAAATATACATGTACATGTATTACTCTGACCACTTCCTACATATATTATATATCTCTATTATATAAATACAAATATTTTCATTTCTTTTTTGACGGACTGTGAACCATTATTCTTAACTCCATGACTGTGAACTATGATTTCTAGCTGTCTATTCTTTTATAGTATCACCAATGCCTTAAATCCACTGAAAATTACATCAAAGTCATCCTTTTGATGATTTTTTACATGCCAATCATCTTTCTACCATTTGATTACTACATGGTCGGAATAAAACTGATTTTGGTTGGCTAATTGCTGGGAATCTGGCTTATCCCCTTTCAACAGACAAAACTGTGTAAATGAAACATTTTTCGTGTAAAGTTCTTCAATATTTTTTAACCAGACTTTTAGTTTCATGATCATGACTGAAATCGCCATGGAACATCAAAATCTTGAGAGAGACGCCTGAATCATCAAAGTTGGTAGGTACATGTATGTAAATTTATCTGCGTAGTGTCAAAAAAAAAACATTGTTATGTACATCTAAATTTACTTATTACATTATTCTTAGATGTTGAAATACATAGTATAATATGTGGTTATGAGAACATTTGAAAGATTTTCCATGGCAGTCAAAACGGAAAGCAAAAATAGAAGTGTTATTAATTTGCCCAAATCCTCAGATATTTACTCAAGTAAATCTATTCTATACTATACCTGTTTTTTATTAAGAAGGAAATACTCAGAGTGGTATATGTGGTTGTTATCTGGATCTTCTACCCAAATCCAAAATGGCTCTGAACTCGTTCCATGAACCTGTGATAAAATAAATCATTACTTCATATTATTCCATGAACTGGTTTTATGACACATATAACACATCAATGGTAGAGAAATTTAGTGCTCTGATCATCAGTAACTCTTGTGCCATTTTTGGAATGGTTTTATGTGTGTGTAATAATATCAATGTGTGTAATATCTTTTGCTTTTAATAATGGTTGCAGTATTTTGTGCCATGATTCCCTGGACTGGTTTCATTAACCTGTTATATCATTCATTGTTATCTTAGAACTGAAACAATTTTTAACTGTTTTATTCCAAGTGGATCCACCACATTCCATGTTTCTGTCCCATGAAAACAATTCACTTTGTAGAAAAAGAAACTATTTCAGATACCAAATCATTTAAATCTGAATTTGTTTGGTCTATATAATTTTGATATTTGATGTAATAAGCCAAGAATTTAAATTAGTCACTATCCAATATTGTTGTGGTGAAATTAACATTACCTTGTCATCCCAGTTAAACTCTGGTGAAATTGTCAGCCTCACTCTGAGAACTGTCCTTGTGATTGGCTGGATACTGGCATCAAGGTCAAGACATGGAATTTGATTGACACATTTCTTTATTGTTGACCCCATCCTTACATGATGTACCATGTGACCTTAAAATAGATGTCATTTATTACACAATTTCCGTAAATAAACTACAGCATATACAATGTATCCTTCTTCTAATAGAATGTGAGAATAAACAAAAGGGAACAGATGACAGTGTTTGTTAGCAAACTTTTGTCTATTATTTTTGTTCTAGTTAAAATCCCAGATCTGTAGCTTGTAACAACACAGATGTTGACAATTATCAAGAAATGAAAGCTGCTTCAGCCAGTTCTAAGGAGCTGTTTTAAATACACTTTTCATCAGGTACACCACTGCTAATTGTACAACTACAAGGCCTCATACAGATCAAGATTATTTCAGAGTTGAGCATCTTTTTAATTTGGTTTTAAGGATGAAGTAAGGCGAGTTTTTTGAAATTCGTAGATTAATTGATTATTTAAGAGTGTAATCTTTTAGCTACATCAGGACAAGAACAAGTTAATCATCTCAAAATTTTTCTTCAGAAAAAGAAACAGGAAAACCTGAGCAAACAGTTTTGATTGCCAATAGAAAAGGGGAGAAAACTTTAAAAGAAAAGAAAATTTGCCTTTTATGCACCCCAAATGAGCCAGCTCTTTTATTCAGAAATATAGAAGAATATCCTGTNCCTGGTTTCGGACAATAATTATATTCCTTCATGCACATCTCCATATAGTGTCCTTCCTTTGTGTAAAGTTTCATCAAAATCCTTCAAGTGGTTTAAGAGGAGTTGCGCTTACGAGAAGTGTGGACAGACGGACAGACAGACGGACGGACAGACAAACAGGGTGATTCCTATATACCCCCCCAAACTTTGTTTGCGGGGGGTATAATGATCCTACCACTTATTGTCATGCTATTCCCCTATCCACCACCTGGGGACACATGCAGTTAACTTTCTAGACAGAGTCCCTCAAAATCAGTGTCCAAGGCAGCAACATAATTTGGTTGTGTATACAAAATTCATGTAATAAAACAAACCTATTTCTTTATGATCCATTTCCTTCAATTTATCAATTGTCAATTTTTTATCTTCAATCTTTTTCAGAATCTCATGAGACAAAGTTGGAAATTGTCGCAGGGGATTTTCAAATCCCCAGAGTCTTTTGTCTATTGTTTTACACAAGTTGAGCAAACGACTCGCCATGATTGGCCAACTTTTCTTCAAAGTAACCTCAAATAAGGCTCTCACAATTCTTCCAGCATTCTGAAATAAATATTTTAAATGTATAAAAACTAATAGACTACCCAAAATACTTCATTGTTTTGAATTCTTTCAAAAGATGAAAACAATTTTAATAAAGACATAGGTACCCTGCATTTGCATTATAATTAAAGTCGTCCTAAAACTATGATGAAGTACAAATGACACTGTCACAGAATATATACATTTTGATTAGATTCAAATGGTTAATTTTTTCAACCAAGCTATCAATATTGGCCCTTTACTTTAGAGGTGTTCTTCTTCTTTTTTCATTTTTCAAAAACTGGTCGATTCTTTTCACTTTTTTCTACTCCAAGGGCTTTTTCGCTATTTCTAACTGCGAGGTCAGATTTTGGCACAAATTGTAAACTTCAATCTAATGTAGTCATAATCAAAATCATATTGTCCAGTTCATAAGTATCGTGGATTGGATAGTCAAGGTGGAGGATATAAATGGATAAAGGCATTTTCAGGAATAATGATCATATGTAAAAGCAAAAGTTGGTTTCATTGGTGTTGTATAAATCTTTTAAAAGGCCATGTAAAATTAATTATCTGGTTCTCAGATACTGCCGCATGGGCAAAAACCTTGCCGGTGGCTTGTATTTATTGCCCCCAAAAAATAAATACAACGGTAACAAAATCCGCGTTCAAATTTTCCCACTTTTCCACTTGAATTGATCAAAGAGAGACCACTCAAATTTCATTCGAAG
Source organism: Modiolus philippinarum (assembly GCA_002080025.1). Lineage (NCBI taxonomy): Eukaryota > Metazoa > Mollusca > Bivalvia > Mytilida > Modiolidae > Modiolus > Modiolus philippinarum. Next base: position 137,142 of record MJUU01035997.1, read on the forward strand.
CTCTCTTGATTTTTCATTTTCTTTAAAGAAATTGCTACTTCCGGTTTATATTCCGAATGGTTTTGTCAACAACAAAACGAAAGTAGATTTCACTGACACTTTTGACGAGTTTTCGTGTGTTAACCTATCGTTTATTGTGAATTTGGCGGATGAAACAACCGTAAAGAAAATTATGAAAAGGAGTTCTTTCATGGGAGTGTAGCGAGTCTGCCTGAAATACCAGAAAACAGAGATCCTCTAATGCACAAGAATGTTTTGAACTCCATTCTGAGAAGGGTCTCCCTAGATCTTGTTCTGAACTTTGTGCTGAAGAATTTATTGGCCTCTATCTAAATGGTCAGTGTATCTGACTGTGTAACTCCGCCACTCAAAGTTGCCAACTCACATGATTTTCGCGTGTTACACACGCTTTTTCAACGGTTTACACACGTAGATTTTGTCACACGACATGTACACGCTTTTCAGAACTTCACACGCCATTACACACTTTTCGTTGTTTACGTTTTTGGTTATTAGCGATGTCGCGTTTTTCGTGATTCTCTGGACTTTTCCATGACCATTGTTAATGTTTTTGGTTATTAGCGCTATCGATCTCAGTGATTCTCTGGACTTTTCATGACCATATGGTAAATTGCAAATTTTGCTTCGGCCAAACAACTGATTTTAAATCGTTTCAATAAATTTCTTGGTTGGGTATGACCACTAACTGACTAAAGACACAAGTGCAAATAGAAAACGATATTTTTGTACCGGATCAGTGATACCAAAACAAAATTTTGGACTCTGAGCTCTGAGTTTGATGAATTAATTTGAAGTCAAAGAAAGTGATCGTGGAGTGGGGGGGGGGCTATGCAGTTTACACATTTATATTGGATCACTTACAGAAAGTGATATAGTCAGATATACAAAAGCTAGGGCTCATTTGAAACCATTTATCTGTCAAAATGGGTATAAGCCAATTTCCTCCTAGCCAGCTACAAAAAATTTGTTGAATGATGTAATCATCAAGGACAAGGCTGAGAACTCTGCTAACTTCTGCCTTATTGACTTGTAAGTTCAACCAAACTTGTAATTGTTTTGAATAAGTACCTAGTCAGGTAGTTCTAAAATCAGCAAAACAGGCAAATGTTTAGTACAATGGGCGTTTATATTGGCAAATTAATTTTATATAAATTTTGTTCAATAATCCGAAAGTATGTCGCAGGTTTTCACACGCTTTTTGTATTTCATGTCATGTCATGACATGATTTTTCATTGTCAGAGGTTGGCAAACTATGCCTCCACTTGTACTGCTGTCGCCAACTTGTGACCAAGTAAATAATACAAAAACACCTTATTTACCGGATCCCATTGGATCTAATCAAGGATCATCAATTATTTTCCTGTCTATTATAAGGGAGTCAAATTCAATTTTTTCCAGGAGTTCCTTTAAGGTAACATTAACTGGTGAGGTACATGTATATTAGATTTGTCTTTTCTGTTTCATGTCTTTGGTGATTGCAGTTTGCTTTGACTCCAAGATTCATGATGCATATATATACTCCATTGATGGTATGATCAATATGCATTTTTCTTTTCTGTGTGGTACTTATTTGATGCAGGGACTATACATATACTGTCCTTGTGTGATGTCTTTGCTATTTGTGTTTTTCATTGTCTTTGGAGTATTATTTTTTTTTACTTATGGTTTTGTTCTCTCTTACTTTTATATATTTTATTATATTTTAATATTTATTCATAAAAGCTGAAAAGTTAACGACAGAGTATGGATGAGCCTATGAATGGACAAGTATGCATAGAAAATAAATACGAAAATTAAATACCCTCCCTCACCATTTTTTTGAAAGTCGTTATCTGAGAACCAGATAATTAATTTTACATGGCCTAAGTCATGCAAATATTCATGCAAATTGAAATCAATCCTGACCAAACATATGGCAAGCAGTCTGCATCAATATTTTTTCAATTGATCAAATTTCCATATTAAAATTAAAATAAACTATGTCCGCCTAATGCTTTATTGCCATTTTAGTATTTGCTTTCGTTGTTTTAGAATGTTTTTTTCCCTTGCTTGTGCCCAAGGTGTTATTTAAAATAACTCAAGCCTATAATAAAATGCTAAAAAGGTAAACTGGCTATCATTTCTTTCTAAAATATTACATGTTAATTTCATAAAATCACAGTTCTTTTGAATTATCCAATAACACTATTGAATATCAATCTGTCTAGACCTGGAGAGGTTCAGGCAAAAAGGAAAATGCAAGACATCTAGTCTTCTTTGTGAAGAACCTTTAACAATGGTAGTGCAGAATAATTTGTACCTGAGCTACATATGCCTGGTCCGAGACAAGAGAGAAGCTATCTACAGACTGTCTGGACACAAAAGCCTGCATCAGGATATTGACTTTGCCATAGGTATTCTCTACACCACCTGGTACCTGCATGACACACACATCATTGAGCAGTGATTCCAATTCTGTCATTTCATCTTCTCTCACCTAAAAATGTAAATCTTATAAATTAAACAACAGGTCATGATACAAATACAGCATGTGGCTGCAGGAATGTTGAACAAATTTATATTACAAGGAAGATTTTATACACTATGTTTTTTGACACAGTACCTTTTCTATTTAAAGTGCTTAAAAAGAATTAAGAGTTAGAGAAAAATTAAATAAACTGTGGACACACAATATGTCTTGCCCACCCCTTGAATCGCTTTAATTTGCACACTGAACTTCTCCAGAAGCTATAATAATTAAATCTAAGCCTATAGCTGTGCTAACAACTTCATTGCTAAATCAAAGCATGGAATGCTGTTAAGGCAGGTTCCTGGGTATTCCAGAAGTTCTGTAATTATTACTGTTTTGCTGAAATCTTGACATTTAATTTTTTCAAGAATTAAAATCCGAAATTTTCATTCCCAGTTTAGGTTGTCTTTTCAGTTTTTATATGGGATGTTGGCAATTTATTAAAACTCTATTTATTTACATTTCATTGTCTTGCTCCTCTTTGTTGGTATACGTACATGTAAGTATTCCAAAGTACAAGCCCGAGTACAAGTGTAACACTCGGTGGCTTAATTAATGTTGATATTTCCAATTTTGTCACTTCCTCTGTCAAGTCATCTAGTTCTTAAGTTTCATTATTTTTGCATATGATTAAATAACTCAATAACGAAGTCACTGTAAATTTACTATCTACATATGGGCATTTCGACAACTTATGTCTCATCAGTGCAAACTACTGAGAATGGTAGGTTGTGCTCAGCTACAAATAACAAAACACCGAAGTTACTGTGTAAACAGAATTTCAGCATTTCATGATTTTGAGTCCGAAGTCGAGCACTACGTTTGTGTCCCTCTGTTTCTCTATGGCGAACAACGTCATTTCATCCTCCGTGCACTAAGGCAAAGGTTATGCCACACAACAGAAACACTGCGTGTATATATTTATCGCTCTTGCTCAAAAAGTCCATCTCTTTTATCCATTTATTTTGGAATTTTGAATTGTATCGGAGGCGACGCCATTTTGTCGTTAATACACAGCTGATTCATGTTCTCGCGTAATCTCGTAAGGCGGGATGTGAATGGAACAGCCTTTGTTTACCTCGCAGGGTGTGATTGGAACAGCCAATATTTACTTCCAGTGTAACGGAAAAATATTTTTGAGAGAAAATTTTAATATCGGGAGCTTTCAGAGGCATATCAGTCGACGTGAGACCGGCTGCCGAAACCTGTAGCCTCACGGTGAGACCGGGAGGGTTAACAACTCTGGTTACAACAGCGAAACTAGAAGTTACTATGTATCCATTCATAAAAACTGCGCGCCACAGGGAATTTTTATGAATGAACCGAATCGTGAATTTCGAATGTCAGTNGATTAAAAAAGCAAAGTATCTCTTAAAAGATATTAAATAAATACAATAAACACATAAAACGATGTAGTTGATCATGAAATGGACACTGTATCGCCACATGGATGGATTATTTTTTGTGCCTTCGTATGAATAACTGGTAAGCCGTACACGTTTTTAACAATAGTCTGGATCATTCCGATTCTTTTCATACAAAGTAGTCTCCTTAATGTAAGAGTCTGGTTGAAACAGACTTTTTTCAAGATGGCTTTACCCGACAGCTAGAAGGCAGAGAACCTGCCTTAAAAAATGATGTGATCATTCATGCATAACTGAGGGACCAGGGCCAGTATCTGAGCACAAATCAGTATGTTCATGTATTCCTCAAGACACATCTGCATGTCATATATCAAGTGTCTAGAGCCACTGGTATAGGGTGACTAACTGCTTGCCAAAAACTTAACTGGATTATTCATGCGTGACTATGGGGCAAGGGCCACTATCTACGCATGGAATTGGCATGAACTCCTCAAGACTAAACTGCATGTCAAATAACAAGTGGCTAGGGCAACTGGTACAGGCTGTACAAACTCAATGTGATCGTTCATGCATGACTTGGGGGCCAGGGCCACCTTCTTGGCATAGAATCGGTATGTATTGCCAAAGAAGAAACTGCATGATAAATATCAAGTGGCTAGGACTACTGGTATAGGCTGTACAAACTGCTTGCTAAAAACTTAAAGTGATCGTTCATGCATGACTAAGGGGTCAGGACAACTGTCTGGGCATGGAATGGGTATGTACTCCTTGACTTGAGTTGTGCCCATACTTATGCTACTGCACATCAAATACTATGGACCTACAACTAACATAAGATTGTTAATTCTCAAAAGTTTCCAACTGTTGACGATGCCACTCTATCCCTCAGTCTTGCTTGCAAAACTTTTCGTTGCAGGCGAGGCAAAAAGGTTCAGACTTTGTACGAAACAAATTTTAGTCCCTTAACCTTTTACACTTAAAGAGCAATAATTATTAAAAATCTTATACTGTATGTTAACTTTATATAAGATTACTGAAAAAACAAGATGTGAAACACTATATATGGAAATAGAATTTAAAATTTTGACCTCTTGACCTTTGACCTGACTAAATTCTTCTTGGCATAATAAAATGTTCCTCTTGACTATACCTATACCTATACACTTGCAAAGTATCATAAGTCTGTCTTTTAAAGTTCAAAAGTTACAGCAAAGGTTAAAGTTTTGGATGCACAGACAGACACACAGATAGACAGGACAAAAACAATATGGCCCAGTTCCTCGATCTGGGGGAACAAAAATACATAAAATTTGGACTTTCAATAACAAACCTTACTAGTTCCACACCTATGAGTCCAACTGATCTTAATAATGATTACTGTTACTTTAAATCTGTTGACTACTTGCAGATATGGAATTATCTTTTCTGGAGTTGTTCCCTTTCACTCTTGTTTGTTATACTTTACAAGCACAAGCCATAAAGAATAATATGGAATATCTAATATCCAATCAACCAATAACAGTACATTATCTGATTATCTGAGAATGTCAATCATAAATTTGATGGTCAATAATACAGTTTTCTTTTGACCAATATTGGAGCCTGTACATTGATGATTTTGACAACCAAATCAAGATTGACATTCACGGATTTTCAGATAATGAATTGTTATTGCAATCTATTGCAATTAAACAATTCTAGGTTGTATTTTGTCTTGTGTATTTGTCACCAAATAAGGAACCAGACTAGACAGGGAACCTACTCTGTTTGAGGTTCATACATGTAGATAGTATATTTGAAAGTCAGTTATGATCAATCAAATCTTCAGTTTTATGATTGCTGTACTAGGATTTTAATTGTTGAGGCATTCAGTACAAGTACATGTATTGATTTTAAATTATACCTTTATTTGGTCAAATTCTTGTGCTTTAGATACCACAGCAAAAATATCAGCCTCTGTCATTATAGTCTTTAAGTTCTCATTAATAACCTGAAAATGAAGATAATCTCATCTCATTGAAGGTAAAAAATGACTTAAATGAATGGATGGATGATAGTGAGCAATCATTTATCTGTAGCATGTAGAGAAAATCAGATATTCCATGCCTTGTACTTGACTTATTTATGTGATTGAAGAAGTTGGGCTAAATGCAACTTCTATCAAAATACAAGTTTTAAGACAAGACAGAAAATATGACTGCTGTAAATGCTACCCCCTTTAAAACTATTAGTATCTTTTTCAGTAATATCAAAACTGATATGACCTAGTATTTCTGCATTATGGAGATGTAACAATAAGTGTAAAATCAAAGGAATATAAATTTATTGCATATAAATGCTTCTACTTTATCAGTATTATACACATATTGCCTGCAATTGAGGATGGTATACTAGATTACCACATGAAGGAAGTATATCGTCTCGGGTGATATTCTTTTCTGAGTGTGGTATTCTAGTTTACCATCCAAAATTAAAGGCAGTATGTGTTATATTATACTGAACATCTTGACTGTATTACTACTTCAAGTAATGTCAATGACATCACTGTACAATTAGAGCAGGCAGTATCCTCAACAGATGGGTGGTATACTCAACAGAGATGTAGTATACCAGAATACCACCCTTATGGTTAACCAATCAAAATTAAGGAAATTCATATGAAGTATATTGATATAATATTATCTTTAGTGTGAACACACATACAAAATAAAAGACGTGTCACTGTTTTGTGACAAATGCTTATATTTTGATACTGAAATCACCTGAAGTAATTAAATACATAAACATTGAGGTTACTGTAAATTTAGTTTCAGCAGACAGCCATTTAATTACTTATGTCTCTTCAATACAGATATTTTTTTTTCTTTTGTCAGACAATGGCTGTCGATAGAATCAGCAAGAATATTTTGCCTCTTGTTTATAGAGTTGTTTGTAGAAATCTAAAATGTAACAACACAAATCTTGTATTAAATAACATTTTGTCAATATCAATCATTTAAGCAAGACCTTGGGATTATTTTGAACTAGATATCTTATATGAGTAATTTCTACTTTTGAATCATTGAAGTTTTCGTCATTTCTTTTTCATGGAGTGAACAATTACCTTCTACAGCATAAATTTTGCTTCAAACATTAAAACAAACACAAATTTTTAAATTAGAAGTTTGTGTGTTTGTTAACATGTAAGACTGAATTGACAAATGAAACAAAAACCTACCTCCACAGTATCATACTTGATGTAAAAATGGCTGGCAATTCTTCCTAGATCTGTTGATGCAAAATACCCTGTCCTTTCATCAAATCTGACCATCTGTGCCTTATCTAATTTACGTCCAGCATCCGTGATCAATTCTTTTCTATGTGCTTCTAACATTGGATCAATCTGAAACAAAAATGTTTTATTTTTACTATGTTATTTTATACTGTTTATTAATTATTTGAAATACATGAATAGAATAAACATGTGAAGATCAAGTTCACATAAACATTAATACAGCTTGAATAATCAATGGCCTTACTTTTCATATTATTGTGTTTTGTCGGTATAAAATGTGCATCAAATTCATATCAAAAACCCTTTTCTATGTGCATTTAATATGTATGACATGTGAACTAAACCTTACAGATATGTTTTGATTTAAACAATAAGGTATATCTCAATATTTTAATATGTGTTTAATTTTCGCTAATGTTCATGATGACCATTTGGCGCGAATTTCAGTCACCGTGTAAATTTCACTGCCCATTCAAATGCATTGGATAAAGCTGTAAAACATGAATTATAAATACAGCGAATATTTAACTGACCTGTTTAACATCTAAAACCAACGTGAAAATAACCCAATATATAGTAAATGGAATTACATGTGAACACAGCATCAGAGTATGTGGAATACTTTTATATTTAAATTTTAAGGCTTGAAATCTTGTCGGGTATTGTAAGAAAGACTGTGTGGCATTCCTTTGTGTACAAAGAGTTTGTTGTAACAGGATTGTTTACTTAACTTCATTTATCTTTGTCATATATCTCCATCAAATCTTAGTTAATATATGTACTGTAAACGGATTAATTTTTTGTGGATACGTATTTTCGCAGTTTATGAAAGATCAACATTTTTACAGGTATCAGTTTTCACGGTTTTCAATATTAAAAAGGCTTTTTCTACACAACAAGAGGCTCTCAAGAGCCTGTATCGCTCACCTGGACCATGGCTGACATAGATAAAAGGCATTTCCAATAGGAAAAATGAAAAATAAAATTTAGCAGAATACTTTTTTTTCTACAGGTACNTTTTCGCGTTCCAGATCCAACCACGAAAATAGCCAAAATTAGTACACAGCAAAAATTAATATGTTTAAAGTATTTGAAAGTTTAAATGATACCAGACAATAAATTAATGTCAAGCAGAAAATCAGTTTCCAATATCTTAATTCAACTGACATGACTATGACCTTTATAAGCTTGAGTCAGAACATCCTATTGTTACACATAAACTTTACAAAAAGTTGTTATCATGAAATTCACAGAAGCAGTGACTTTTTGACTTTGATAACAAAATAAATGCTGAATATATTCCTGTCTATACTTTAAAATGTTGTGGATCACTTAGAATGGGAAACATTTTTAACCCCTCTGATCATGTAGCCTTACATTTTGAAAACTTAAAGCACAGACATGAACAGCAAACTGTGAATTCAGGAAAATCCTTCTTGAAAAAGACAGTAATAAGATTGACACTAATATTGCCAAACAATATACAGGTTTATGCAAGCCTAACCTACCAGGGTTATCACCAGTGAAAAATACTCTAATTCAAATTTGCACCAATAAAGAATAAATGTATTAAGAAACACATGTACTTATTCTTTCATACTATTAGACGTAATGATTCTTTAAATTAAATGCAAGGTAAAGTAATAACAGTGATTAATGAAGCTAATATTTAACAAGGTATCTGTGAGTCAATGCTCAATATAATATTCCTGCTCTCAACTTTCAGCATCTAATAAGCTCAGCATACCATAATAAAAAGATTGTGACAAAAATTTCACATGTGGATCACAGTGTCACAAATTGATTAATTTGTCTAACAAGAAGTAATAGCAGGACAGATCTGAAAAACAGCAAAGTATGGCATAATCATACCAAGCTTGTGACAAACTATTAGGTTTGTAACATTTACCCTTGTATAGGGAATTTAAGCAAAAAGTTACTTGCTAAAAATGTCAAAAATTGATGAGGTCGGTAGACTGGAAATAACAGGACAGGACAGAAATTGGAAGGATAGAATGACAGGATAACGGACACAAGTAAGACAGTCTGTACCCTTTTCCATCGGAATAGGGGCATCACAACAAAATATGTATGTATTACCTCTACCATATTGTAGTTAATACCATACACCAGAGGGTTACATCTCATTCTAACATACAGGTAGGTATAGGACAACCATTTCACTGCTTCTTCTACATTGGTGACTGTTCCTAGTGATATCTGAAATGTATATTATCCACAGACTTGGAAATATCACTGCTACCACACATCCAATGATGCAAGCCAAAATCAAAAGATACCAATGCTGTAGGAGTTATATCAGTTATCTTTATGCACCTCTCACAAAAATATATCAAATTGGCTAGTTCTTGAGGAATTGTGAAAACTGCTTGCAAAGTAGTGCAATAACTGTATGCACCAAAGACCAATACTTTCTCACTTTTGAGACACTGCAGTTCCCATTTTTAGTGGTGTGAAATTTCTTTTTCTCACCCCTTTTGTAACATTACCAATATATAATAGGTGTACTAGTCTCACCCACCCAATTTTCTATCTCACCAAACCGCCTGGGTGAGAACACCTACTCAATATTTTTTTCCCATTTTTTTCACCTTGTTTTATTGTTTTTCCATTAAAATAAACACATTTTTCAACAACATTGAATCACAAAGCTGTGTCTAACTCTTGACACCCTATTTAATTCTAGATAAAAACATACACAACATTCAAACATAGGTAATCAACGATTACAAAGTTCGCCTCGTTATGGCACATGGACACAGAGACCAAATTTGGCCAGGGTGCTCATTTACCATCCCTTATGCATGTATATTTACCATGTACAGTAACGGAGACCTGAATTCGGACATAAATGGAAAAGAGACCTAATTTTGCCTGGATGCTGACCTACCCCCAAAGATGCGTGCACATGCTAGGTTAGATAATCCTACCATGTACAATTACTTAGATCTGAACTCAGATGAAAACATGAATGTAAGTCAATCATGTGGAAAATATAGGTCAAAGTGACCTAATATTGCCTTGATGCTGACCTATGCCCAAAGATGCATGCACATGCTAGGTTAGGATAATATTCTATCTCACCAAACCGCCTGGGTGAGAATACCTACTCGATATTTTTTTCCCACCTTGTTTTATTGTAATTCCATTAAAATAAACACATTTTTCAACAACATTGAATCACAAAGCTGTGTCTAACTCTTGACACCCTATTTAATGTACCAGATGAAATTCTAGATAAAAACATACACAACATTCAAACATAGGTAATCAACGATTACAAAGTTCGCCTCATTATGGCACATGGACAAAGAGACCAAATTTGGCCAGGGTGCTCATTTACCATCCCTTATGCATGTATACAAAGGCTAGATGATCTTATATTTACCATGTACAGTAACGGAGACCTGAATTCAGACATAAATGGAAAAGAGACCTAATTTTGCCTGGATGCTGACCTACCCCTAAAGATGCATGCACATGCTAGGTTAGATAATCCTACCATGTACAATTACTTAGATCTGAACTCAGATGTAAACATGAATGTAAGTCAATCATTTGGAAAATATAGGTCAAAGTGACCTAATATTGCCTTGATGCTGACCTACCCCCAAAGATGCATGCACATGCAAGGTTAGATGATCCTACCATGTACAGTTACTTAGATCTGAACTCAGATGTAAACTTGAATGTAAGTCGATCATGCTAAAAATATAGGTCAAAGTGACCTAATTTTGCCTAGATGTTGACCTACCACCAAAGATGCATGCACATGCAAAGTTAGATGATTGTACCATGTACAGTTACTTAAATCTGAACTGGGACGTAAACTAGAATGTAAGTCACTCATGCGGAAAATATGGGTCAAAGTGACCTAATTTTGTCCGGATGCTGACCTACCGCCAAAGATGCATGCATATGCAAGGTTAGATGATTCTACCATGTACAGTTACTGAGATATCAACTCGGACCTAAAATTAAATGAAAGCCAGTCAAGGGGAAAATATAGGTCAAAGAGACCTAATTTTTTTGGAGGTTGTGAGATAGCCCAAGATGCATCTGTACAAAAAGTTTGATGACACTACCAAGATATATACCTAAATGTGGACGCGGACGTGGACGAGGACGCTGACGCCGGGGGTACTCCAATAGTCCTCCTCAACTTTGTTGAGGTGAACTAAAAATCCCACACTAGAATCTTATGACTTCATTTAAGGGGACGTTACTCCTGTAAGTAATCAAACTTCACAAAGGTCAAATTTCAGATCAATGATTCCAGTGTATTTAAGTAAACACAAATGAAAAGCCATAGTAAACCAAGTAAATGATTGTGTAATTTATTATCTTTGGAATTATTTAGTGTCCACAGAAATCAATAATTACGCTTGTTAGAACGAAACATGACATCGGTATCAAAATGAGCAACTGTTGGCTCATGTTGGCGGGGTGGGAAAACAAATCAAACAGGGATAGGTATGCTAGACAAGGTAAATCTCCCACACCCTCGTCAGAGACAACCTTAATCTTGCCCTTGGGTGTGTGAGATTTCCTTGCCTTGCACACCCATCCGTGTTAGATTCATATTGTCTTACACATGTACAGTTTACCGGCACTGAAATATTGTGTTTGCACATTTAGGGTCTGTAGTCTACATCTGTCCTCATTAGTGATATTAAGTGGATTTAATCTAAGTATTACAAAATTGTAATATCATTTAAAGTAAAATTTAACAGGAAAATACAAGAATGAACTGTGGACATAGGATATGTCTCGCCCGCCCCTTGCATCGCCTTAATTTGCACATTGATCTACTGCAGCTGGAATAAAAATTTTAAAAAATGATGTGATCACTCATGCATGACTAAGGACCACCATCTGGGCATGGAATTGGTATGTACTCCCTAAGACGCAACTGCAGATCAAATATCAAGTGCCTAGGACTACAGGTATAGGCTTTACAAACTGCTTGCTAAAAACTTAAAATGATCGTTCATGCGTGACTAAGGGGCCAGAACCATAATCTATGTAGGGATTTGAGTTGTACCCATAATAATGCAACTGCACATCAAATACTATGGACCTACAACTAACATAAGCTTGTTAATTCACAATAGTTTGCAATTGCTGACGCTGTCGCCGCCGGAAATGCTATCCCTAAGTCTCGCTTCCGTGAATTTTTTGTAGCGGGCGAGACAAAAATTGTCTTTAAAATATGGCAGGCTCGGGGTATACATTCCTGATTTTATGACATTACAAAAAGGGACATAACTCCTTGTGTAAACAGACAAAGAAAAGGGGCAATATTTTTGTGTGGATTTAGTATATTTCAGGGTGAATACAGTGAGAAACGAGAGCAAACACCAGTCAGACACCCTCGGGTAAGATTTCAATCATCTCTGACTCAGCAAGCTTCGTCCAAGACTGGAAATCTTACCCTTGGGTGTCTGAGTTTCTCCTGTCTCGCACTTCCCCTGGTGTTAGATTCGTAATTTCTTTCAAAATAGAACAAGTTTTCAAAAAAATATTTTTCCTACAGTCAATATGTGTGTCATAAATTTTTACTGTTCCTTGTCTTATGCTAAATTATACCTAATTTTCCTATCTTTGGTATACTGTGAAAGTACTATTGTTCAGGTTGTTCCAAGTTTCGTGGATTTCATGGTTCACTAACAACACGAAATTAACAAAATGAATTTTCCCCTTAAGTTTTAATGCATATTATTCAAAACCAAGAATATAAGTACCAAGGAAATAGTGATATTAATGAAAACCACAAAAATTGATGTCCAAGGATAAAACTATTTCTACAGTATATATTTTCATTATTCTTATTAAGCTCCATAAGCCTGATGGCACACCCAAACCCTGGTCTATTCCCATTAACCCATTGGGTAAGGCCTCCAATCATAACGATCTCTACGATAAAACCATAAGTCTCCAACAGGAAACAACATGAACTAATATTTATGTCAAATGTGTACCAGTAGTCTCAAAATATAATGAATAAAATATAAGTAAAAACTTCTATCATAAATTACTTGTATCCTCTTGAAGTAATACACACAATCTATATACAGTACCTCTGCATTTAAGTTATCTGTTAAACTATTCACAAACTGACTCTCTATAGGGTTCTGTCTGGTCATCAGTGATAAGTAATGGGACAGTTTGTCATGTGATGTTATGATGGTTCCCTCGCCAAACTGGTCATACTGGGGACGTCCTGCTCTACCAAAAATCTGCATCACATCTAGTATTCCTAGATCTACAAATGAACCTTTCTTGGCATCATATATTTGTGTTCCCTGCAAAATATAGAATTTAACTGTGACATTATAGAAATACAAAACTGTAATTCTTTTCAAAATCAACAAAGATAAAACAAACAAATAAGAATATCCCTGTAGTCTTGGCTGTACATGCATGTATATTTATAAAAAAAATCCCTTTAATTAAAAATTTTTTTTTCTTTATGCAGGCTTTCATAGCACAAAAAAACTGATAAATGTAATGGAATATTACTAATGGTATGAAATTTTTAATTAAATTTTTCAATAGCAAACAACCCCCCCTATTTTTTTTTTGCTGATTTGAAGGCAATCACCAGTCTTTGTGGTTTAAATACCTTTTTCTGTACACTTTTGTTTATATTGTATGGAAATGGTAGTATCCAATAAGTGAATTAATTTGTGCAAATTGTAAGAAAAGGCATTTTGTATGCTTACAGCAGCACTCAGTTGTACTAAGAATAAGTGAGCAGTTTGTCTAAAGGACTTTTTATTGACCAGTCATGTAAAGTTGGGTTAAATTTCCTATAGATTACCAAATATGAAAGTTAATGATGAAAAGTTAATGGAATAACAGGAGATAATTTTGATTCTAATGCAACATTTATATAACGGAGGTTTTGATTGGTCAAAACTGACCGTCAATTCCACCATCTACACACCTGGGACAAAATAGGTTCCCTGTTCAGTCTGGTTCCTAATATTAATTCACGAGTTAAAAATAGAACATGAAATTGATTTGTTGCATTAGAATCGCAATAACAGTACATTATCTGAATACCCGAGGGCGTCAATCTTGATTTGACGATCAAAAATATCCGTTTACAGGCTCCACTACGTGTCGCCTATAAACTGCATTTTGACCGTCAAATCTACGATTGACGCCCTCGGGTATTCAAATAATGCACTGTTATTGCTTAATTCTGGTGGGTTAAAACATACTTAAAACAAATTTTGTTAGACTATAAATTTAAATGTTTTATGGTCTTTGGAAGCAATAAATTTACAACCAATACCAATATATTTGAAAACATTATATTTACCTTTATGATGACAGCATGGGCAGGTAAGTTTACACCCCAAGCTAATGTAGCTGTACATACTAAACATTTAATAAGTCCTGCAGCAAAATATTTCTCTACAAGATTTCTGTCCTGACGTAACATACCAGCATGGTGAATAGCAAAACCATCAGGAAACAACTCCTTTAACTGTTTATTTCTTGATTTCATTGTCTGTAAAATTGTATGAAATTGTTGCGTTTGAAACAGGTCATTCTCTGTAAATGAGAAATCTACACATAAATTTATATTCTTCCGTAAATGATGGTCCACAGTGTAAGATGACCAATGTAAAATTGATGCACGTGACCTCATCTTACACAGGTAAATGGCCAATCATAAGTGTTCTTCTTTGGGATAAAACAATCGTAACCATGACTAAATGTCATAAAACACCTGACATCACAATATAAAGTACATTCAAATAGCAACGACATTGTTTACATGGTATAGGTATCTTTTCCTATTTTACGGAAGAAATGGGCACTTGCATTCGATCAGAATTAAAGATCGGGATATCTTTCACTCATGTAAGGTACACTCAACTCCAGAAAAGATGCAATTTCTTACACTCATACAAGATATCCCGATCTTTAATCTGATCTTATGCAAGATCCTATTAACCTTTCATAACCATATGTGATATGATTTTCCGTTTACATGTATCTCATTCTTTCAAGAATTACAGAAAGTTCTGACTTTGAAAGCATGTCAATTTTGCATTACAAGAAACATATCTACCTAGTTGCATGTAATTATTCCAAAGGGCTGTCGTTAGCTATCTCTTGTATCCTTCTCCTTAATTCTTATAATTTTATGAACTGTTTTTGACCTGCATCTGTTACTGTTAAACTTAAATGTGCTGATTATCCATGTCTGTTAGTGATATCTGTATTTATGAGACTGAGTATACATCTACAACTAATATTTCAATAACAATATTATACTTACACTTTTCTCAGCTTCTCCATACTGTCTGGATTGTTCTGGTAAAAAGAAACCAATATCATTCTTGTTTTTAGCCAGATCACGTAACACCATGGCTGTTCTCACAGTATCATTTCTGGCATGTACAAATACCATGGTCTGAAATGTATAAATACATGTAAATACATAAACATACATAGAAAGTCTAAATTGTAAAAAGAAATCAATATCATTCTTGTTTTTAGCCATATCTCGTAACACCATGGCTGTTACAGTATCATTTCTGGCATGTACAAATACCATTGTCTGAAATGTATAAATAAATACATAAACATACATTGAAAGTCTAACTTGTAAAAAGAAACCAATATCATTTTTGAATGTAGCCAGATCTCGTAACACCATGGCTGTTCTAACAGTATTATTTCTGGCATGTACAAATACCATGGTCTGAAATTTATACCATAAATAAATACATAAACATACATGGAAAGTCTAAATTGTCTGAAATGTAAAACACATCATACAAATATTCTTTTCATGAGATGTCTAAATTGTAGCAATGATCATTTATAACTTCAATGATTTATACAGTTGAACTTTGTTGGCTAAAATAGCAATTATTTGAACACCATTGATGTCTCCAACCCTTTTTGTTGCTAGTTTGTTTAAGTTTAAACGTAGTTTGACCTTAAAATCTCAAACACCCCTGTAGCTTGGACTATTTTCAGCAGTCCCTTGGATGTTCAAGCCATCGAAGTTTGACTGTACATAAAACTGCATGTCTCACATTTTAACTTAAGGGGGTTCGCCACTCCATTTGAAAATAAATAGGATTTCAAATAAATGTGATTTTTTGTTAAAAAATTAAAAATGAAGTACTTTTAGTGAAAAAA
>MJUU01035997.1:157025-169314 GCA_002080025.1 Modiolus philippinarum
CAAAATCGGACTTAAAATAAAAAAATTATTTTTTTGGAGATTTGCCCCTGTTGGGCCCCATTTATCTCGTGAGTGGTACATGCTACGTGAAATCCGTTGGCATACTTCAGATTGGAAATTTCCTCAGGAGCACACTGAAAGAAACCCCATCAAAATCCGATTAATAATAAAGATTCTACAGACAAACATGTGAAAACACCCAATTTAACCCCTTTTGGCCCCTTTTTTAAAAACGGGTGGGGCCACAATTACCAAAACTAAGCCAAGCCTTCCTTTTGTACCAAAGAACATTATGTTAAAATTTCATAAGGATTGATCTACTGGAACTAAAGTTATTGACCAAAAACTAAAGTGTCTACAGACGACGACGACGACAACGACGACGACGACGACGACGACAGCACCATACCAATATACGACCGCAAAAATTTTTGCAGTCGTATAAAAAGTTAAGTTTTCGTTATTGGAATTATGCAAGAATAACAATACACTGTTGTTAACATTGGACTGAGATCGATGATAATATGTTAACATACATGTAAGTGCAATGATAACAAGACTAGTGTTACTTTGGGAACAATTACTTAGGAAAATAAGCAAGAAATATTACCTGGTAACCTTTCCTGACTTGTTCCAATACTTTTTCATAACACACAGAATTCATATCTTGTAATTGCTGTACCCTGTTTGTAGTTTTGACACCTAAAATAGATAAAGATGATGTTTATAAATTGTTTTGCAGAAATAAACTAGCTGTGATAAATCTTGATTTTTTTCTATTTTTTTTTTAATAAAGTTACGAAAATTATTCTTTCGGTTTTATCAACATTTGAAAATATTACACAAATTTGAAGACACCAAAGAATCAAATTGCCCACCAAAATCACATATGCTCATACCCCATGTGAACTGGTACAAAACTTCAAATACAATGTACTGGTTATGACATACAATTTTTTCTGTTTCGTTGTGTGTTGGTACCAGTAAATAAAAAAAAAAACAGGACTAGCTGCACAAACACCATAAAAATAAACAAAATTTATGTTTAAATTCCAAAATAAAACTTAAGAAATTCAATAAATAAAAGTAATCGCTAATCAGTGCCAATGCTATAACAAGATGGGAGCAGTCGGAAACAACAGCTAATCCCCTCGCCTGTAGCAATTAAATTTCCTAATTCAGTCAAGTTTCAAAAATATTAATTCTCAAAAGCAGCATCACCCTCCATGAGGCATCCACTGACCTAAGAGAATTGATGTAGTATCTCAGATATGAACCTCAACACAGACTATAACCTGAGTCATTGAAGCATAAAATGTAGGTCTGGGTGACCCAATTATCATCTGAACCAGCATCATTCTCCAAAATAAATCTGCTAACCTAAGATGATTTATGTGTCACAAGTAGTTTCTCAGATATGTACCTTAACACAAACTTTAACCTGAGTCATTGAAGCATAAAATGTAGGTCAGAGTAACCCATTCATCATCTTAAGCAGCATCACTCTCCAAGATGCATCCACTGACCAAAGATGATTGATTTGCCACATGTAGTTTCTCAGATATGAACCTTAATGCAAACTTTGACCTGAGTCACTGAAGCATAAAATGTAGGTCAGAGTGACCTAATTATCATCAGAAGCCGCATCACTCTCCAAGACAAATCTAGTGACCAAAGATGATTGACGTGCCACATGTAGTTCCTCAGATATGAACCTTAACGCAATCTTTAACCTGAGTCACTGAAGTGTAAAATGTAGGTCAGAGTGACCCAATTATCATTTGAAGCAGCATCACTCTCCAAGAAGCATCCACTGACCAAAGATGATAAATGTGCCACATGTAGTTTCTCAGATATGAACCTTAACGCAAACTTTACCTGAGTCACTGAAGCGTAAAATGTAGGTCAGAGTGACCCAATTATCATCTGAAGCAGCATCACTCTCCAAGACCCATCCACTGACCAAAGATGATTGATGTGCCACATGTAGTTTCTCAGATATGAACCTTAACGCAAACTTTAACCTGAGGTGGGACGAACGGACGGAAACTCGGACGGACGGGCGAGATGCTATATCCCCTCCCCAACTCCATTGGCCGAGGGGATAATAACTGTCCAATACATTATGATGAAATTGTTTGATTCACTAATTTTTATATTAAAATAAAGACAGAAACCTACCAACAAATGTCTGACCCAGAGGGACTGGTCTGAACCTTCCATCAAAGAAAAATAATCCTTGGTAAGGATTGACATGTAGAAATCTGGCCACATCTAAATAGTTTGGTAATGTAGCAGATAATCCTATAATTCTTATCATGTTCTGGGTACTTTCAACCTACAAAATACATACAAATAACTAAATACCAAAGTGACTGTTTCATCTTTGGTTAATGGAATTTCACAATATCTATATCATGTTCAATCTTCAATAATGTAGAGGTCACCTTGAGTAGCAGAAACCTTGATTTTACATGAAGTTCTACGTATCTGTCATACCAAGTATCAAAGTCACTTCAAACAGGAAAATGATATTGAAGAGCAGGAAAAAAACGCTTACAATGCACCACTCCTTACAAATGCAGCATACCAAATAATTTCCAATTAATCATTTCAGGTAAAATGAGAATTTTGTGACAAAAATATTGCATGAAATGACAGATGGATGGACAAGTGGATTTTTTGGCAAAAGTGGGCATGTCTCTTCTAAATTTGATAATTGATGAATACACTTAATATTTCAATTCAAATGAATATGATATTTTCTAATTTATTCAAGACTATACAAGACTATAATTGACAATATGATACCTGTCTTATTGTTCTGGCTACTAAGCTTTCTATAACAGATCCTCTATCATCATGTAGTAAGTGTACTTCATCAATTATCAACAATTTTACCAGTTGTGCCAAGGCAACATCTCCTGTACTTTTCCTGGTTACAACATCCCATTTCTCTGGTGTTGTTACCATCATCTGTTAAAAAGTCATGGTGTATTAGCTAGTACTATAACTTACCATTGGGTGCTTTGTCTAGAGAAGATAATGCTTACCCTTCAGGAGTAACAAGTGATATTTGTGTTTTTTAGGTAACTTCCAATGTTGCTTCCATATCATAACATATAAAATATTTTGCCCATGAACAACCATGTTATATTCTAAAAGCCTGTACCTTTAAGGATTTTCAAACAAAATGTCGAGAAATTGACATTAATCCTTCACTCTTTTTTTTACAAATATCTATAAAAAAAACTATGAAAACCAAAATAATTGCTCATATCTCAAAATTAAGTGAATAAAGCTATTATTTTTTCTTGTCTATTGTCATCCTATCATTATGTCCTACTAATTCAAACCAACTTTATGAAATTCTCATTACTTTGATTTAAAGATGGCAACTACCTTAATTTATTCTTGTGGCATTAGTTTTCTGTTTATTTGCTGTTGTCAATTTCAATATCGCAAATGTTTTTTCAACTGCAGGTTTTCTCCATTTTTTTAAGCTTGTTACGTTCTGAGTATTAAATTGAAAATTTGCATGCATGTTTTATAACCACTCAGCTTATTCACCGAAAATGATATCATTTTTGTTTAAAATGTGATTTTGGTGAGAAAACAAATTCACATACAAACTGTGTATTTTCATAAGTGTTTCAAGTAAACACATCAAAGAACTCGAGCATGTCAAAACTTGCATTATTGGAATGCCCTGCAATTTTAATACTGAAATTCAGGACAAAAGAAACAAGATGTGTTTGTGAAACACTACAAAAGCCCCCAGCACCAATTTTATTAGTTAAATAAATTTGAAAATGGAATCTAAACATTTGGTTACAGTTATCTTTTTTTACATTCAAAACATATATGAAAATGGAATTTAAAATTGGACCTCTATGACCTCTGACCTGACCTAATTTTTCGGGACATATTTGTTCCTCTTGACTAGACCTATACACCTGCCAAGTATGATTAAATCTATCTGTAATAGTTCAAAATTTATAGCCAAGGTTAGTTTCAAATACTTGGACACAACAGACACAGACAGACAGACAGACAGAATAAAAACAATATGCCCTGGTGGCATAAAATTAACATACAAGTGGATTCAAATTCTGTTAGACATACTCATGTGTTAACTTGATAAAGTAATTAGCAAAACACAGTGATTTCTTGAAGTGTAACCAAATTATACTTTTAAAGCTACAATCTAAGGCATTGGTCTTTTTTAACCATTTATATATTGGAAACAATATCAGCTATGTCAAAACCAGTAACATGATACAACTCATCATTTCTTAGCTTCAAACCAAATTCAAAATCATTCCCACTGATACAACCCAAGAAATTTTTGACAAAAATCTGCTTTATGGTCAAAAATCAAATTATCCACTAACAGATGGTAGTCATGCCATAAACCTGAAAATTGCCTACACAATTCAACTCATCATTTCTCAGCTTCAGACCAAATTTCAAATTGTTCCCTCTGATACAAGTCCAGAAATCTTTTTAAAAATGTTGACAGACAGACGGACAGACAAAGTGAAAACAATAGAGAACTCACATCTCAATGCTGGGCACTAATAATTCAAATCATATGATGAGGCAAAAAAAATATTGATTGCTAAATTCAATTGACAACTGACTAATACAAATCTTTTAAAAATAACTTTACATAACACTACAGCACATTTGACATTATCATAACTGGTAAAGCTGGAGAAACTAGAGTGGGACAAACTTCAATCCATAGAAGTTGCTAACAATTTCCTACCACAACATTACAATCTACAAGATATTCTATCCTTACCTGTGTTTTTAGAATTTCTGCCTTTGTAAGAGACATATCACCTGTCAATTCTCTTACTGATATTCCCAGTGGTTCCAATCTTCCTCCAAAATTTCTAACCATTTCAGCTGCCAAAGCTTTCATAGGTGCAACATATATTATCTAGAAATACATGTAAGTAACAAGAATATTTGTAAATCAATGATTTCCCAACATTTTTATCATATTAAACCTTTACAATTAAGTTCGAATATTTCATCTTTATGTCATTTTTTATATTTAAGCAATAACAGTACATTATTTGAGTGTCTGTTGGCATCAATTGTAGATCTGATGGTAACAAATGCAGTTTACAGGCAACACACAGCAGAGCTTGTAAACCGATATTTTTTACCATTAAACAAAGACTGACTCACCAGGACATTCAAATAGTACTGATATTGTGATTCTAATGCAACAAAACAATTTTGTGTCTTATTTGTATATAGCTTAGCAGTAAGTGAACAAGGAACCAGACTAGACAGGGAACTTACATTGTCCAAGCCATGTACATAGTGTAATTGATGGTCACTTTTGACCAATCAAGTGATCTGTTACATTAATGTTGCATTAGAATGAATTTTTACAATGCAGTCTGGCATACAGACAAATAAGACCTTAGTCAGTCTCTGTTTCTGTTGTCAAAATATTTTTCAACACATATCAGGAAAAAAATCCTGCCGCCTAAGTCATATTTCTAGTTATGCGGATGATAGTCATGTTGATTGGCCTTAAATTGAATTCAAAAGTTTTTGTAAACTGCAATGGCATAACAAAACTGCTTTATGACCATCAAAACTTACAAATTGTTGAAGTAAACACTGTTACAAAAAATGTATTAAGAAATAATAGATAACAAAAATATTGTAATCCATTAAGTGTAAGGGGAGTCGAGAAAACCATATATACACAAACTATAATTAAACTTACTTTGAACTCATCTTTCTTTATGACCCCTTGTGACAAATGTTGTTTTAGCTCATGTAAGATAGTCAACATAGCAATGTTAGTTTTACCCGCCCCTGTAGGAGCACAGATTAATAAATTCTCATTGGTCTTGTATGCAGCTTCAAACACTACGGACTGTATACGATTCAGTGACTTGGTTCCTTTAAAGGCTATCTGTCCAATCTGAAATATAACATTAAAATTTTTATTTACAAGTTTATATCAAAAGACATAAAATATGATTTAGAAACAAAAAGTGATTGGTGACTTAGTATCTTTGTGAATCAATTGCCTTTAATATTAGATAATAATAAGTAGCCTACAGTTCTTTGACACAGCAAATGAGGACAGTGCCAACTATGTTTCTCTAATGATATGTCAAGTTTAAACCGGTTTTGACCCATAAGATAAATTTTCATATTCAACGTATGTTGAATAAAACCCCGTTCTATTTCCCGCCAAATCTATTCGGAATACAATTCTCGCTGTTTATTATTTATCATTATAGTAAAAGATTTCATCACTTTATCCCAATTATTATCATATTTTACCCACTCTGGATAGCTAAATTAAAAAATTTTGAAATGCTCGACAAGCCTCGCTAATAATCTTTTAAAATTTAACTATCTCTAGTGGATAAAATATGGTAATGAACGGGATCTTGTGGTGAAATTATATACCTATTTTATCAGATAATAATTCAAACTGCTGCTGCATTATCCAATTTCATTGGTCATGGCCATGAAAAACAAAGAAGTTATTTTCAATAAAGGCTTGTTGCTGATTAATAAATCCCTAAATAAAATGGTACAACAATAACATCATTTTCTGGAGCTATAAAACTATGAATGTAAATGAAATTGTCAAAATCTGAAAATCTGGTTACCTTTCCTAATACTCATAATTGACATTGTTGGTAAAAATTGTAGATATTACACAAGCAGAGTTGTTAGAAGACAACAAAGCTAATCAGAAAAAGAACAATAATATCTATAATGGACACAATGCCCTGCCTCCCAACTGTTTTGAACAATGCTACATTTTGTGATTTGAAAAGGATGAAGTTGGTGCCACGGATAATTTTGTTATATGATTTTTGAATATCATAACCTTATATTTATTTATGTAAGTTTTGATGATAATAGAATATGTCCTTCACAGAAAAGAAACTAAACCTGAGGGTAAAACTTGAGAGAGATGGATGAACAGACAGATGGATGGACAGACATACCTGAACACTATATGCCACCACCCCCCAATAATTGGCAGGGTATAAAAATCTTAGTTTAAGGTCAACTCCACAATGTCAGCAATTAGGATATTTCAGCAAATTCTTATACTGTTAAACGTGAAATTTTTGCACCATCTTTATTTCATGGTAAGTTGACAGGATTTTAGTTTGCCCTGTTTTGAATTCGCATTGCCAAAATTTTTACCATTGACTTCAATAATAGACAAGTATATTCGTGATGTATAATTTTCGTGTTTCCATTCCAAACGAGAAAATTGCAAAAAAATAAAACTGCCACGAAAATTTCCCGGTTTACAGTAACACAAAAAGATGCATAGAACCCTTAATGTCCACATTATACAATCAAGATTAAAGTTCTACCATCATCAAAGCATGAAAATAGCTTCCAGAAATTTGTCTCAATAAGCAAAAAATTTAATTTGGTATACAGAATTTAGATTTTAAATTATTTGATATTATCATATCTGGTACTGAATGTTATACTTTCTTACAGGTACCAGATTACAAACCTCATCCAGTTGATCTATAGATACTCTCTCTTTTCCTACATTAGCAGGTGCTGTCTCTGTATGGGGTATTATCACTTCTTCATATATTTTAGTGTTGTTTCTACGGAAATTGTCTGACAACAACATCTACAAAGAAAACAAGATATAATATTAGTTACATCAATAATTTTCAACTTGAAAAAATTATAAATATTTGTGTGTAAGAATATCTGGAGGGATTTTTTTTCCAAATTTCTGTGAATGATTGAAATTGGAAATTTTCGTGTGGGGGTTATTTTCGCTATATTCGTAATCAATGAAAATCCAAGGAAATAACCCTACATGAATATTTGTTGTGAAATCTTATGTGTAACCTCAATGATATCATTGATTTCAGAGGCTTTAAAAGCGAAAATTGCCTTCCTCACGAAATGTTTGTTCAACATAATCGTGAAAATATCACCAACGAAAATTTCCACGTTTACAGTTACTGTAGTTCTAGCTCTAAAATTTCTAAAAGTAAGCCATATAATATGATTTTTTCGTACAACATTGTACATGAGATTCAATCACTCTTTGATAGTTTACACATTATGTACTAAAGGGAAACCAGGTGAGATAAGCTTAGCTGTAAAATGAATGTCCTCATCAGGAACTCTCTAAATCAACATACTTTTCCAAATTCCAAGTTCTTAAATTTATTACAATGCTTTAAGTTTAATTCTAATATGATGTGCTTAAATCACTTTGAGAATGCTAGAGGTGTAAAAAAAGTGATACAAAATGACTTTTTTTACTTATTCTTACTGAAAAAAGACCATTTTGCCATTGTGATGGCATTAAAAATTGCAACCATGCCCGTCATGTTCAAAGAACACAAATTTCTGCTCCTGTTGTAATATTCACAGTTTTTGTTTGTTTATTTTTACTTAGTAGGTTCATTCAATTACTAAAAAAGCCAAATATGGTAACTACTATAGGTAAGCAAAGGTCTCATCAATACAAAAATGTACTTTAATCAAAATAATTCACGCAAACTTCAGTTTATCATTGTTTTGCACTGGGCTGGCCATTTATGTTGTTAATTACAAAATGGGAAAATATTAAATAAAAATTTTCAGCTTGATAGAAATGAGCCTTTGATCCATGAGAATTTTGTCTATTTTTACAAATAGTTCATAATATCTTTTGATTACAACAAAAAGATATATATGTTGCCATGCTTTTAATGTAGATATTTTCGAAATTAACCATTTTTTTAAGGGAAAAGGGAGCTAATTTGCAGCAAAGTGAGCAAAATATGACAATTCATATATGTAAGTCAATTATGACTTAACAAAGGAAAAGCTGTCAAAACACTGTTCCAATCCAAAATTTAACCTAACCCATAACCAACTCTTTATTTTTCATTTGCAAAACTGAATTGTGCAGTGCAACAGTGTCTATCTTAACAAAATTTGAGATTTTTCACTTTATTTAATATATTTGTACCTTGACTCCAGCAATATAGGCTGATGACTGCCTGGCTTCTGCCATACTATCATAGACATATGGATATCTCTCTGGTTGTTTATAAGATCTACCACCAGATAGTATGGGTGCTGAAGCTGCAGCTAATAAGGCTGCTTCCCTGGAATTATAAATACAAATTAATTTTCTCATATTAACCACTAGTGTGGACCAAAATAGATGTCTTGCATGTCCCTGCTTAACCACTAAATGTGAAAAATCAAACACAACTAATCATAATAAAACTTAAATTGCTCAACAGATTTTGAAATTGGAGTCATTGACAAGAGCCATATAGCAGACTGTCATGTACTACCATATACCAACCCAAATACCAAATATCAATGATCTACCATTTATAGATACTGGGAAACTGAACATGCTCACTAGACCAAGAAATTGAGGTCACAGACAAAACAATATAGCTTAATGTCATATACTACCAACAACCAAACAATATACCAAATATCATAGGCTACCCTTAGTTACTGAAAAGACTTAATCATAAAAGTTTAACATGCTCACTAGACCATGAAATTGAGGTCAAGGAAAAAATCAGCATGACAGACAATCGTGTACTACCCAAGTCCAACTTGCATACCAAATGTCATTACCCTACCACTTACATTTATTGAGAAACTGATATAATCATTAAAACTTAATCATGTTCATCAGACCATGAATTTGAGGTCAAGGTCAAAAGCTATATAGTGTGTATTCGAGATAGGGTTTGATGTAAGCTACCCATGGACCAAATATTAAGTTCCTACTTCAAAGGGTTCCATAAAATAATTTAGTTTACACAGTGGCTGCCGCAGCCATCATACATTGCATGCCTATGTCTCGCTTTCCGTGACTTTCGTCACAGGTGAGACAAAAAACTATGCAATTTACAGCAAAAAATATTTTGTCAAATTATTTTTTGTCAAACTCTGTAAAAACTGGATTTTGCACCATGTACATTTTAATCAATATCCTTTCATTTTTTCATATACCAGTAGATGCTACAATAACATGCTACACTAAAGTCATTGAAATATTTCTGGAACAATATATACTTTTTTGGATAAAAATTAGCAAAACAAAATTGCATAAAACATAGACATAACCAATTTTTCCATTCGTAATCTTTATTTTTAGTTGACATTCGTTCCACAGTGACACAGTTTCATTTGAGAAAATAAAGGAATTAGCAGAATTGTTCAACTGATAATTCTATAATGTCGACAGTCTTATGGTAAAAAAAGAAGTTAACATAGCTTTCTATAAACCAATCATATATTATAAAACTAACTAACAATTAAAATTTATACTTTGTCTTAAGTTCTACTATTATTTCTATTTATGTTTCCCAATTATACTTTCCATGTTAATTTGTAACTGTGTTATGTCCATGTGCCATGACTGAAACAATTCTATTACTAAACAAAACTATAAAACCTTTGAGCTCTGAGTGCCTTTGGATCAAAAAGGAAAGCATCCCCTTCCTCTATTCTCTGTCCATCTCCTCTTTTGTCTGCCTTTCTCATTAATTTCATCATTTTCTTTTCATCCTCTGACTACATATTCAAATGTAATAAATATAAAAATAATATTATGACTCTTGGAATCAAATTAGGGTGAAAAAAACTGCTCAAGGCATTATGTACACATTGTAATTGATTTTTAATTTGAATTTTTTTTTTCAATGGTTGAGATAAGACATGTTTAATATACATATAAGAGCACAAAAACAAATAGCCTACATGGGTTCATTTTCATGCACATAGTTTTTTATATCTCTTTTCATAATAAAACTTGCAAACCAATAAAGTTTTTGTATATAACATTTAAGTATAGACCACAGTTATTGTTCTTGTCAATAAACTTTCAATTCTGTGCTTTTTTTTAGAAACCACAAACTAAATGCATTAAATTCCTTTTATAGGGTATTTGTATGAATTATCTACTATTGATCAATAGAGACTGTTTATCTCAGCATCACCAAACTTAACATTGTGACTAAATCATCAGGTCACTGTGAAGGCATCACATTCGGGTTGCAATGCTGATGTCATGTTTTGACCTATTGTCGCATTCATACCCACAATATGTTGAATGAAGAATGTATATAAGCATTGCTATAAACAATACATTATCTGTGCTAAAACAGAAATTTCAGCTGATTTCAATTTATTATAGAGTTCTTTTTATCATTTTATGAATTACAAGTACATTAAGCATAGGACATTTGTTTTTCATATAGACTTTATCACTGCATAATCATCAAGCTTGCCCTAACGGACTCACTTGATACTAGTGGTGATAAAGTCCGAATCAAAAACAAAATGTCCCATATTCCATATTTATCTTCAACATATATGTCTAAGCAAATGATAGTTTAAATCATCAATTATGATACTGTAAAATCTGAGGCAATGAAAACAAAAATTTTATAGTATTGAAGGTATCCAGTAGAGATATCAAGGTAAAGCTGATTATTAGTGTGAGATATGAGCTTAGGGTTAAGAATTTGACGTCGAAATTCATAAAATTTCTATGAACTTCAGAATCAAAACTGACAAATATAGAAATCTATTATGTCCTCAATTGGGTAAAGGTTTGAGGTGTTATTTTCCTCCTAAAATCGAGATTCTCATGCTGATAGCGTGAGACTTGACAGGTATATCAGCAGGATATATAGTTAGTATAGCAACTCATCCAACCATCTACATTAGAGTCACTGGTAAACAAGTGATACTTTATTTGTGAACCTTCAATACTGCATATTTCTGTCTATAGTACATAAATGCACATTAAATATACATAAAGGTATGCAAGTTTGAAAATTTTGTATACCTGTATTGTAACTTGACAACCATATGTAGGTCTGCCAGGTGCACTTTCCTTCTTTCCTTAAAAAAATCAACAAACAACTTATAATAACAGTTTAATAATGCATCATAACATATCTTTTCATATTTGAATTTAATTTAGAAATATTAAAGCTGCTGTATTCAGCTGCAAAAATAAAATTTGAAAAATTTTTAACACTTATAACAAAAGTGAAGGCATAAACATAGGTAATCAACGATTACAGAGTTCGCCTCGTTATGGCACTTTGTCACAGTAACAAAATCTTGACTGGATGTTGACATCACATTTGCATGCCTAAGCAAGGTTACATGATCCTACCATGTATAGTGACTGAGATCTGAACTTGCCTGAAATCTTGGACATAAATCACTCAAGCGTAAAATATAGGTCAAAGTGTCCCAATTTTGCCTG
>MJUU01035997.1:192802-204864 GCA_002080025.1 Modiolus philippinarum
TTGCAGGCATCACAAGAGAAGTTCTTTACATGAATCAAGTTTGGGGTCTGAAAGTAACTGCATATCTTATATAGAAGAAATATGTAGCAAAGCGTATCTAAAAATATCATTTTTATGGCAAAAAGACTCTTCTGCATATTGCAGATTTTTCTTTGAGGGTAACAGGAATATTCTACTAAAGCAGAACTGAAATACCATCATTTCTTCACAAAAGGATATAGAAGATTTGAACATGGTTTCTTTGCAACAGTTATATAATCTTATATGCACAATAGACTTTTAGAGAATGCTGCAAAGCAGATTTGGAAATACCCTTGTTAATAATTAAGTGGCAGTAGATATATAGCAGCTCTGAAATATCAATATTTTCACTTTTGAAAGGAGTACACTGCATATATATAATTGATTTGAAAATAACCTAGTATTTCTTTGCAATGCATTGTACATCAGAAAGAAAATACTCATAAAATTCTAGTAATAATGAATATGCTGCAAAGCTGTTTGCAGATCTGAAAATAACCCTAATTCTAGAAATCAGGAAAATTCTACATAGAAAATTAGAAATTACTCCTATATCTTGGCAACAAATTCACTAGAATAGCCTTGTACCTTGGCAAATAGGGAATACTTTGCATAGCAAATCTGAAATATAAGCCAACATCAGTTTGCAAATAGACATATTCTTGGCACTAACACCAATTAAACAATCAATTTGTATCTAATCTTGCAATATGGGAAAAGCTAATATTCCATTTAAATGACAGGCAATATTTTTAAAACAAGAGTTGTCAGGAAGATAATATATCTCACCAGGGATTAAATTGACCTCAATAAACAATAAATTTGAAAGTTAGAGAAAGGTACCATCAGAAAGCTCTCATCACAAGAAAGTCACATACCAAATATGGACACCCTACCACTAAACAACTTAATTCTACAAGCAAGGTTAAAGTTTTTTTTAAAATAGCCCTCAGGGCAAAGTCAAGGTCAAAATGTCTACAAATATGATACCAGCAGAAAGCTCTTACACAAACAAGAGGCTCTCAAGAACCTGTATCGCTCACCTTGGTCTTATCAGCATTTTATTCCCCACTGATGGCCCATCTTTGGGTAATATGTCAGAATAAAAATCAGGAACTTTTGATAAAATTCAACCAAAATTGTTCAAGCAGTTTCACAGAAGATTTTTGAATACAGTTTCCATAGGGGCCTATGTTAATCTACTGGCAGCTATCAAGCCTAAAAATTACAAACTTTGAAGAGGTTCACCAAAGGACTATCATGTCATGTTTGATTTAAATCCATTTAGCAGTTCTCAAGAAGATCTTTGTGTGCAATTGCCTTAGGGCCCAATGTTAAACTAAGTTCACTGCTGGGGGCCATGTTTGATGACAGATCAGCACCAAAGTAATAACACTTGGTCAGAACCTCATAAGCATCATTCATACCTAGTTAAGTTCAAATCCATTCAGTGGATCTCAAGAAAAAGTTCTTTGTATGCATTTTCCCATATGGTCTAATATTAAAATTAAGTTCTGCGCTGGTGGCCATGTTGGATGATGGATCAGCAGCAAAGTAACAACACTTAGTCAGCATCTCATAAACATCATTCATGCTGAGTATGGTTCAAATCAATTCAGTGGTTCTCAAGAAAAACCTCTTTGTATGCATTTTCCCATACTGGGACCAATGTTAAAGTTACAGGTAAGTTCCCTGTTGGCGGCCATGTTGGATGACGGATCTGCACCACAGTAACAAAACTTGGTCGGCACCTCAAAAGCATCATTCATGCCAAGTATGGTTCAAATCAATTCAGTGGTTCTCAAGAAGAAGTTCTCTGTATGCATTTTCCCATAGGGTCTAATGTAAAATTATTAAATTCCCTGCTGGTGTCCATGGTGGATGACAGGTCGGCACCAAAGTAACAACACTTGGTCGGCATCTCATAAGCATCATTCATGCCAAGTTTGGTTAAAATCAATTCAGTGGTTCTCAAGAAGAAGTTCTTTGTATGCATTTTCTCAATTGTTCAAATCCATTCATTGGTTTTCGAGAAGAATTTGTTTAAAGGAAAAGTTTACGACGAACGGACGACGGACACAAAGTGATGGCAAAAGCTCATCCTGGCTATAGCCAGGTGAGCTAAAAAGTCACACACCAAATATGAACACACTACCACTAAACAACTTAATTCTAGAAGCAAGGTTTTTAAGTTTTAAGTTTTTAAAAAATAGCCCTTAGGGCAAGGTCAAAATGTTTACAAATATGTTACCAGAAGTAAGCTATCATCATAAGGAAGTTACATACCAAATATAAACACCCTACCACTAAAAGCCTACCTTCTAAAGGCAAGATTAATTTTAAAAAAATGCTATAATGGCAAGGTCAAAAATACTCTAAACATAAGGAAGTCACATGCCAAATATCAACATCATAGCTCCTCAAGTCTCAATTCCACAAGCCATGTTAAAGTTTTGATGATGCTGACAACACCAACGCCGGGGGTATGACAATAGCTCTCCGGATATTCGTCAGGGCAAGCTAAAAATTTATTTTTACTCTAAATTGAGTTGCAGACAGCAGTACAAAACCATACATACAGAAGACCTTTATAAATAAATTAAACAACTGGCTTTGGAGATCATTTCAACTGGTTCCAATATAATTTGAAAATTGAAGATGCAAGATATTTAACATTTCATTGTAACATTAGGTGACCAAGGAATTAGTCACTGTCAACAAGTGAGTGAATACTGCAGCATACTATATGCAATCACATAATTTTTTAAACTAAATAAAAATATTGGAAAGTTGTTACAATGGTAACAGAGATGAAAGGTGAGGAATTAATCGAATCTTGCATACCCCAAGGCCTAAAACAACTCAGCAAATAGCTACAGATACCAAGATTTACATACCTCTCATCAGCTTAAAATACTATACATACCAAAGCCCTTCTTATAACATGGCAATGTAATGTATACAAATATGAAAGGTAACTTGAAATTCTTTCAAGCTATATATTTAGGATTGTGCTGACAAACTGTTTCAGCATATTTTGATCCTACATGCAAGTTCAAAATAGGTCGAATTCCCATGGCCAGGAAAACATGAAATAAGAAATTCAAGTGGATATTAGCATACGGTGACCCCTAGAGTGCTTTGCTTTGGGTCGTTTTAACCTGGACTTGGGTTGTTGTCTCCTTGGCATTTACCCCATTTCCTTTCTTTTTCATATCCATAGACATTCCTTTATGACTACATGTACCTACAAAAGTTCATTAAATCCTTTAAGCAGTTTTTTCCAAGTTGCACTGTTTCAGATATGGTGAAAAGGAGCAAAACCAGTAACACTGAATAAGAATTATCTGTGACTATGTACATTTATGCCGGTATGCATTATGATTTTTATAACTACAAAGCTTCATGAAATTCTTTTCAGTAGTTTCAGATGAGTCTCTGAAGTACTGCAATTCGGATCAATTTCCAAGTTAAATAAAAGAAAATGTGTCCAAGGGACAGGATGACCCCCGCCATATAGATATTGGCAAACAGAAAGTAGATGAGTGACAGACTTGAAAAGGGGAGACAAGGTACAACTCATCATATCAAAGCTTCACACCAAATATCAAATCATTACTACATACACAAGCTGAGAAATCCTTGATGAAAAATTTCAATATATGGTTATAATGGAAAGAAAAATCAAAGTTATTATCACACAGGAAGTAGATGAGTGAAAAACTCGAAAAAAAAAAGAGACACAGTACATCTCATCATACCAAAGCTTCAAACCAATATCAAATTTTTACAGCATACTAAAGCTGACAAATCCTTGACAAAAAATTTTGGATGTACGTACGTACAGACGGACAAGGGTAAAACTTAATGCCCCTGTCGCCTTATGCTGGGGGCATAAAAATGGGCTTAACTACAAGGCAAGATAATCAGCATGGAAAATCTTTCAATGACTGAGTTTTTACACCAACTCCACAGTTAAACTATGTTTCCCACTGGTGGCTATCTTGGATGGGGTACAGACATGACAGGCACTGTTTAAGGTGAACAATTTTTGGTGCCAATTTTGACAAGTGTTTAAGAGAAGATCTTTGAAAGTGTTTCCATAAGATCCAATGCAAAATTATGTGCTCCAGTGTCTGCCATCTTGGATATATATATTTTTAAGGGGGGGGGGGGCAACACAAGGACTATTGTAACCAAGTCTTGGTTCTAACTGGCACAGTGCACATGGTTTTTGAGAAAACTTAATGNTGACAGATGCAAGGTGAAGGCAAAAGTTTATCCTGACTATGCTTAGTGAGATAATATAATAACTTCAAATTATTTTTGCTGTGGCCACATGCACATCTAAATTATAGATATATTCTTTTAACTACACTTTCATGGGCAGCTTTCATGTAGTTGTGCTGTAAAGAAATTAACTGATGGTTAGACTTGTGACGTCAAACTGACAGCAAATGTAGCCCTCGATTTTAAATAAAATGTACTGAGGAACATCTATATAATGAAGAGAGCAGTTGATAAGAATAACAAAGGACTATGTAAGAATGCAAATCCAGACATACTGACTGACAGAAAAACAAGCAATGTACCCTACATGTATATGCCCATCGATATCCTGCACCACTAACAGGCTACACAAACATAGAAAGTAGCCACAACCTGCTAATTATATAAGCTCACTTCGTTGTGCAGCATTGTCACATGTTAAACATGTCAGTAAACAGGAATGGACTATAATCCTTCTTTTTAACGAATTCATTCATGCATAAAATGTGTGTCACTGACTGCATCCAAAGCATTCACTGCAGCTGTCATAAAATAAATCATTCAAACCAATATGGTTAATATGGGACATGTCAGTATGCAGAAATGGACTTTAACCATTCTACCTAACCAAGTTGCTCATGCATAAAATGTAGGTCACAGACAGCATCCAAAGTATGCATTGTCATACCAATATGATTGATGTGGGACATTACAGTTAGCTAGAATAGACTTTAACCATTCTACCTAACCAAGTGGCTCATGCGTAAATTGTAGGTCATAGACAGCATCCGAAGCTTACATCCAAAATGCATCATACATACCAATATGGTTAATGTGGGAGATGTCAGTAAGCAGGAATGGACTTTAACCATTCTTCCTGACCGAATGCCGATGAGGATGCTAGGGTTATCACATAAGCCGTCCTCAATTTATGAGGTAAGCTAAAAAGCATGCTGGAAACATAAAAACATGTTAATAGATAGCCTGAATCAGCCTGATAGACAGATGTACATAAGTGAATTCTTATGTTTCATCCTGATGCCCTGTGTATTGTGTAAAAAAAGCAATATCAAATGTAGGGTTCCTTCAAGTGTGTCTGAAAATCAATTTTATATACAGAGAACCAAGGATCAAGTTACTGATATGATTAAGAAGACAATTAGATGGATTGATAAATCCAAGACAACACAGAGTGATCTCTTTGTACATGTACAAATGTAGTCCACATGTCCACATAAAACTACTGGGATGTCATACAGTTGTTGTCCTGTTCATGATGTTTGATGACATGTTGAATTGCTGAATATATAAATTTTACCAACAGACCTAATTGTAACTACTTGTATAGATTTGTTTTATTTGTTTGTTAAATGCTTACTGTCCAAGTACTTTAATTTGTTGACATCAATTTTTGTGGTTTCAAATTCTATGCATTAAATTCTAGGGAAAATGCATTTCGCTGTGAACTTAATTTCGTAGTTTCAGCGAAACCATGAAATCCATGAAAATTGGAACTCCATGAACAAAAGTACTTTTACAGTATATGGAATAATGTCAAGAACATACAGTACAGCTAGATACTTACCATGATAAATCACTGTGATAGACATATATACAAATAATGTACTACTCTAAATTTTCAAATGACTGTATCTTTTTTCCTGATTTAGCTATCCACATAAATTCTTTTGCATGTGAAGTGGAAGACTGCATCACTCAAAATGCAAAGGAAATCATGTATAAAGATCAAACAGGAAAAAAGATATACACATTTCACTAAGCAGAGTGATACGTCTATCACAGTGATTTATCATGGTACATGTAAGTCTCTGGCTGTACAAATATAAATCTTTATTCTCAAACAGAATGACCATACTAGTAAATGTCAACGACTAGTCACATTGACACTATCCTTCCATTTCAGCACCTCAGTTTTGTTTGTTGTATATGATTTTTACTGGCGTAACTCTAAAAGTAAATCACAATAGAAATATTTAATTTTATTAAACAAGTCCTCATTCATAAGGCATTAATGACAATTATAATTTAACATTTGTTCAACATAAATAAAATAGTAAAATTGATGTAATTTATACAAAAGACTAATACACCAACAAGACTGATATGTAATTTGAACCTTCCAAGTTTTTGTTGACTGCAGTGAGAACCATGTACATCTTAGATTAATAATATCACATTCAGCCTATTTAGAAGAATGAACATTTTAAATATTGCAATCATCCAGATCTACATGTAGCATATTTAGAAGAATGGTCTTTACAAGTTTAAAGGTTGTACTTTTTTATCACTTCTATGACTTTCAATACTGTACATATTTGTATAATACTACATGTACTAGTATTTTTACATTTAATAGGTTTGTCTTTAATTTAGCATAAAATCTATGACAATTTTTCAGAATTCTTGCTAAAATGAGACCAATACAAATGTATAATGAACAACTGCTGTTTTGTACATAGATGTTTTAATAGAGCAACTCTTAATAATTAACCATGATTAATGTTTGAAATATAAATTAGATTTGTGAATATTGTTGTATAAGCAGTTAAAAATATGTTTATTGTATTTTATTATAGTTGCCTAGATCAATATGGCTTCTAATTGACTGTTTCATATTTACTTTTGTGTCAGTAATTCACAAGACTTAAATAGTGTCTAATTAGTGTCCTTAAGCATTAAAATCAACATTTTAAATACATGTACATTTTCCAATTAAGTGGATGTTCTGTTTAAGTGTTTAAGCTGTCTGCTGTGCTTTCATAAATATTTTACTCACACATTCAAGTAACAGTTATATATGAAAGTGAGCCACATGTCAGCTGCCTGCAAATTGAGGGAATTTGAAATAATTCAAAATATTACTGAGTTAACTTGCCAGTCAGTTAATAATAACCACCACAATTTTTGGGGTAGTTTATTACTTTTGCAATAATAGGTATGTAATGCATGGCACTTAATTTTAGTTTGCTGGTATGATAAATAATTCATGAAAATAAATAATAAAAAAAAATATTGGCTTCAAATCTAATTTGTAATTTAATTAATTACATTTGCAAAGTAATATTAATTACATTCCAACATCATTGTAATTGTAATTTAATTGAGCATTTTGTGAAATTAATTGTAATTTAATTAATTACTTTCCAATGTAATTGACCCCATCCCTGGCAGAAGTAACAAATTCCTAAAAGACACAAAACTGATGCTGATACATGTGAAAGAAATGCATGTGTAATTATTTATATGTCAAATTTATAAATTGGATGAACAAATTAAAGGATATGATAAAAATTTACATGGGACAAAATGAATCTACTTGTACATGTAAGAGTTTTAAAAAGGGGAAATCACAATTTTCAGATCTAGAAATGTAAAGAAACATTGATCAGTTGAATGTGGAAATGAAATGAATTACAAACTGTGTAAGTTTGCAAGCGAGAGCTATATTGTATAAACATTCAATATACATGTATAAAAATGTATCTTTACATGTACATGAATCATGGTTACAAAATTTCAATAAAAGAATCATCTAAACATACATGTAACACATGCTTAAAACAATCAACATGACAAACTAAACATAAATTACTATCAAGCAAACATTCAAAACAGTCAACCATACACATAATGCCCAATTAATTAATATCATCAATACTACCATACATATAATGCCCAATTAGTTAATATCATCAATACTACCATACATATAATGCCCAATTAATTAATATCATCAATACTACCATACATATAATGCCCAATTAATTAATATCATCAATACTATATTTTGTTCAATGTACAATGTATAACAAAAGTGAAAATCAATCTTTCAGTCTCAACAACTGTCCAGAAGTTGTCTGTATACTTTGAATCAGATCAGCTCCAATAATATCCTGAAGATGGTATGTTAATCCTAGTCTACATATTTTGGGTAGTCTTCTCTGTTCTAAATCGTTTTTTAGTATTTCTTTATATTTGCTTTTCTGAATCATTGTTAATATGGCTTTTCTTCCTCGTAACAAACTTTTCATGAACATTCCAGTATTAGGCACAGCCAACCACCAGCTCCCAACAGTTTTCACAGTCAAAACAGATGCTTTCAATAGCTGTGTGATATCTTCATCTTTAAATTTGTACTCCTTGATTAAAGTGTCCTGATTTACATACAAATCATTGCATCGAGTTACAACAGTACTAACAAAGCGGTCTGATATACTTTTAGGTATAGACATTTCAGCCATAACTCTTGCTACATGGCATCTATAGTCCTCACTGAAAACCACTGCATACTCATCAAACTCTGATCCAATTTTGAACATTTTTATAACACCTTTACTCTTCAGATCATTCAATTCTTTATCTACTGATGTTCTATTGTTATTTAAACTATATAGCTGATGTTTGAGTATCATTGGAGGTAGTTTTTGTTCAAATTTGTCTGACGGAAATAAATTTTTAAAATACAGTAAACTTAATTCTGTATCTGTTGGCACCATGGACAATTCATCCTTTACAGCTTTAGTTTGAGTTTCCGGGAGAGTTTCAGTACACAACTTTTTCCTCTTGTAGAAGCCTGGAACTAAGGTCCTCTTTCTACTCATTATTGCACTAACTTAATCTTTCTCTTTCCCTAGGCCTAGATGTCTTTGATTTGTTTCGAATATGCCCCGTGGATGTGTGTCAAGCTGTTGTGAAAATCTGACCGAAAGAGGTCGTTGCTGCGCTTTATAATAAATTCACGAGTCCTCGGACTTTATCATACAAGAAAAACACAATATATTATAACATAATTTCAAATGAAATTGCTTCGTCACTATATTATCTAATAAAATCTCAAATAAAAGAAATCGAACCTTAACACTGCTTCTTTTGGCCTGAAATCATCGAAGAATGATGTTTTTCTCTTCGTTAAACTTCTTGCACAATTTTTTTCACCGGACCGGAAATGCAGACTGCTGTCGTTCGGAACAACTTCATTTGGAATGCTTCGGGTTTAATCGACAATGGGATGTTTGAGCTCGATGTTTCTAATCTCAAGTTTAAGTTGGTAATTTTTTATTTATTTGAACATGTATTTGAATATCCTGTAAAATTGTCTGATAGCCGGGTCATTGGTAAACTTGACTGTTCTGACCCTTCGTCCACCTTCCTGTTTGGTCCCTGTGTAACAGTGGATTCATTCCGGCAGTGTATTCCTTCCTTTTGATAAATTGCACTAGTGTAGAATATCCACAACATCTAATTGACCAATCACAATGGAGTACTGACCGTGACGGAATAAACATCAAGGTAGAAATACAATAGGTTGTTCATATACCCGGAAATTCTGCACCCCGGAAAGAAAGTACGCGCTTACACCTGCCCGTTAGACCACTTTCCCGTTCACCAATGATCCATTTACCCACCATATATGGCATTCTGACAGATGGTCTTTTATTCATCGAAAAAATTTATTTTCGCATGTTGATTTTTGTCTACTTATCAGTTGCATCAACAACATTTTTCGTGAATTTATCAGAGAATGCAGAGAATACAAATGAAAAATGCATACTTGTACTAAAGATTTTTATGTTGAATTGGCCTAAACGTCATTTTTGAGATATAGGACTTCTACGGGACCATATACTTATCTTAGCACTTTGTCATCTGGTCATGTGATAATAGTGACGTTGCGGTGCTTGACGTCTTCCGCTTTGTACTTGCTCTAAACAGCGATATTTTATTGGACAAGTTCCACCTACATAATGTTGTAAAAAGTAGTTATTTTTTCATTCTATTTTATAATGAGGCTTTAAGTTAAGAACTGCAGTGACATGACCGCACTGTTTGCAGGATAACACAAGATGTTTATGTTTGGAAGTGAACTTCAATTTCGTCGATTGAACTGGAAAAATTTTCTTTAAAATGTGCAAATAAAAATCACCTCATTCAGAATAAATACTCATCTTCACGGAGAAAGTAAAATTCCCTTATGTTACAAATTATATAGCCTTTCTGAGAAGCATTGACATCCTGTGTGTTGGAAATGCAATAAACCGGAAATGTGTGTGAACCTGAAAATGCCTGGAATGTCATAAAACATGTTACGTCATTCCGGGAATGAAAGGATCTCGAAAACGACGTATTGCAATCATGAATCCATTATTGCATTGCTTAGAGGGATTTTGTCATAAGTACATTGTGTGATTCATACAGTGTACAAGGAATTGGATTTCACAAATTCCTATTCAGTAACTGAACATATTTAACAGACAGGGGACAGACTGGTGTAGGTCTGAAGAATTTTAGACTTGTTTTGTCAAAACATTTCCAATTTAGATTTTAGTTTTATATGCATAGACCTGTTGAAGTCTAAAATCTTTAGACCCAATGAAGTCTAATGTTAATTTCTTGTTGTCCAGGTGTTTCAAAATTTATGGATAATTAGACTTGCATACATGTAATTCTAAAATTTGCTAAATTGGCCATTTGAATGAGCAAAGCATGTACAATTAATTAAAAATTGTTATAAAAGATAACAAAATCATCAATGTCAACAAAATGTCTTCACAGATTGGCATAGCCTTTTGTTTAAACTTACAAGGCACTAATCATGATTTTTTTCAATGATAAACAATATGAAAGAAAAATACCCATTAGACATAAAAAACATAAAATGGTAATTTGCCTTAGACTTATACGATTCTGATCATGATATTTTCCAGTACTGTTAAAAATATTCTTATTGTACCAAGGCCTGATTTCTTATAGGAAAATAAAACACGCACGAAAAATAAAATGTTCAAAACGGAACACGAGTTCAAAATATGGACAAAAATGAGGCACTTGCCAATAATGTCATTACAAGATCATGGGGAATGAAAACACAAAATACGAAAAAAAGAATTTTTAAAACATAAAAAACATTGCACGAAAATAGCCCCTTACCACGTGCACCCACTTTTTTTGGTGCAGTTTGTTTGTTTTGTTTTGTTTTTTTTCAAGTTTACGTGTTGGAATGTTGGAGGGTTGTTATCTGCCGTGTTTAGTGAAAAGTTAAAAATGTATTGTGTAAGCCCATTTCTATACCACCGCAAAAATTTTGCGGTCATATTATGGTATGGCGCAGGCGTTGGCATCTGTGGCCAACAACTTTGTTTCTAGTAGACAGATCATCTTCAAATTTCAGTATGAGTTTTCTTGGCATAAGGTTAATCCCGGGTTTTAATTTTGGGTTTGTGGCCCCACCCGTTTGAGAAAAAGGGTCCAAAAAGGGGTAAAATTGGGTATTTTCATGTCTATGTAGTTCAAGTAAACGGATCATTTTCAAATTTTAGTATGTTTCTTGGCACATGCTTAAGCCTGGGACATAATTTTATGTTCCTGGCCCTGCCTATTTCAGAGGAAGGGGCCAAAAGGGGTTAAATTGGGTGTTTTCACATATTTGACTGTAGAATCTTTATTATTTATCAGATTTTGATGGGGTTTATTTTAGTAAACTCTTTAGAAAATTTCCAACCTGGGGTATGCCAACAGATTTCACGTGGCATCTACCCTTCACGAGATAAATGGGGCCCAAAAGGGGCGAATTTCAAAAATTTCAATTTTTAGCTCACCTGGCAAAAGGCCACGTGAGCTTTTGCCATCACTTGGCGTCCGTCGTAGTCCGTCGTCTGTCGTCCGTCGTCCGTCCGTAAACTTTTCACATTTTTGCTATCTCCTCAGAAACCACTGGACCAATTTGAACCAAACTTTACAGGAATGATGTATGG
>MJUU01035997.1:214613-227321 GCA_002080025.1 Modiolus philippinarum
TCATCAAAAATAGCTGCCAGTGGGGAACATAGTTTAATTTTGGATCATATAACATCAGCAAACTTCAAAATGAGACCCTTAAACATTAATAAACAAATTTGAAAATGAGAACCTTAAACGTTGTGATTATTTTGACTTATTGTGTCAGCCATGACCCAGGTGAGCGATACAGGCTCTTGAGAGCCTCTTGTTTATTTTTTTTTTTTTTTCTGTTATATGCCACAGGTTTTAGATTGTTGGATATAAATATTATATGGCACCGTCCATTACTATACCGTTATTTCCTTTAACTTGTTGCTGTTCCTACTGGTATGATTGCTAGATCTATGTAACCATCATAGACAGACTGCGACAGGCACGATGGAAAAATCCCCCCTGTGCATCATCTCATGGTGCCTGCTGCATTCTGTTCTGTATGTGAATGCGTTTTATTTTTCTTTCTTTTTTTTTTACAAATGCACCGGGTATGTTATTAATATTACTCAATTTTTCATAGTATGAAGTGCATCTGTGGTAGACGTGCATTAATATGCCTTTATTTATTATTTTTATTATAATTATTAATTGTTATTTATTGTTTATACCGTTTTCTGTAATATTTGTACTTGTATACCAATCATAAATGTCTGATGTATCATGCCCTCCTGGGGCCCTAATTTGGTAATAAAATATTCTGATTCTGTCTGTCTGTCTGTCTGACTGTCCGTCCATCCCCTTTCGTGTCTTGTGCAAAACTTTTGTACCATAGCACCTAGGATTATCAAACTTGGTGTGTGGATGCATCATGGGAAGGCAATGTGTCACATGCCAAATTTAGGTCACTGTTACCTTGACTTTAACCTTTGACCTTTATTATAGTAAAACCATGTGCATTTCGTGTCCGGAGCAGTTCTTTTGTACCATAGCACCTAGGATTATCAAACTTGGTGTGTTGATGCATCATTGGAAGGTGATGTGTTGCGTACCAAATTAAGGTCACTGTGACCTTGACTTTGACCTTTATGATATATAGTAAAACCCATCATACTGTCAATGTAAACTCCATTGTTAAGTCTTATTTGTTATATGTCAGTCCAGTGATAAACTGTAGATCTACTTAAAATGTGATAGAAAGCATTGTAATTATTTATCCAATCTCTGTATTACTGGCATGATAATAGGGTGTGAAATGTAAATTTCATATTTGTAGAAACAAAGAAAATTATTTAATTAATACAGAAAAACAACCCTTTCATAGTTGTGTCCAAATGATGGCAATACCATTGCTGTCAAATGATGTAGCAAACTCTTGGTTTCCTCACCATTCATTGAAGATCTTATGGTGGCTTTGAGTTGTTATTACTCCCCTTTGGGTCGTTGTCTCTTTGACACATTCCCCGTTTCCCTTCTTTTTCCTATCTTAGTCCTACAAAAATAAAAGAGGCAAGACAAGGCTCAAATTCAATCTGCTTACTTCACAAAGGTTAATTAGAATATTACATCAATCTTTTATTTCAATTCAATAATCATGATGAAACTTGAAAGTTTTCTCAGTATTTCTGGTAAACTGACAGAAAATGGGTTGAATTTGGCCTTTTTGGGGACAACAGGGAAAGGCCATTTAGAAATTTAGAAAATGAGGATAGTCTTGTTTTAAATTTCGAAAATTGGATGAAAATATAAAAGCCTTATATAATTAGGAAATTAGGATTTTTATGGTGAAATTTTATGGGATTTCAAAATGATGGATCAAAGATAGAGAAGTTGACCATTCTGTCATGTCTGTAGTGGATAAAAAATTACAAGTGTTGTTTAAGATAACAGATGCTTTTACATTTTACACAGTGAATGTTCAGAATTTTAAAAAAATTTTAAAAGCTATTGGTGTCGGGATTTTTTTTTTGGCAAAATTTGTCCAGGATTTTTCACTTTTGAAGTGAGAAGATCAATCCATCACCTCTAATACTGAGTATATCTTGCTCTGTGCTGTAAAAATCTGAAAACCTGTAAAACAAAAGGACTAATAAGACATTGTGTCCCTACTTTAATGTTTGCCAGAAAAAAAAACAACAGAAATTAAAGTAATTTTGACTATTAACGCCACTTTCACAGTTAATTCAGTTTTGCTTCTACATCTATATACCTAATGTATTATCATACATGTATTTATAATAACTAACACAAAAAGGCAGAAATTGGAAATTTAGGAGATAACCATACTGTAGTTTAGGATCTGAGGGGGTAAATCGTAGATTTTACTGTCGCACACTGAGTTTTCCAGCGACGTGTTAGCGGAGACGGAAAAAAAATATTTGCGACAGTAAAATCTTAGATTTACCCCTGAAGATCCTAAAATACAGTTTGGTTATCTCCATTCTATTGCAAATACCTCCAACAACATTTAAAATCTATACTAAGATCACAGGAAGTTCGGTA
Source organism: Modiolus philippinarum (assembly GCA_002080025.1). Taxonomy (NCBI): domain Eukaryota; kingdom Metazoa; phylum Mollusca; class Bivalvia; order Mytilida; family Modiolidae; genus Modiolus; species Modiolus philippinarum. The sequence goes on from MJUU01035997.1 coordinate 217,029, forward strand.
TACGTCTGTGCCATTACGCTGCTATTGCTTCAGACAGCATGGATTTTACCCCCTCAAAATTCTGACACCATCCAATCAAAATAAGCGTTACATACACAAGTGCATTTGAATCTTATTTTATCTCTACATTGTGATTCAGGCAATTACACAAATTGCTGTGTAAATTAACTATGTTATACATTTGTACATACATTGTAACATTTGAATCAAAGTTGTACATTGTGTACTACCTAACAATCAAAAACGACAATTTTCTGCATTTTGAAATGTAAACCATTTTGAATTTCATTGGTTGCATGTACCTCAATACAAGTGCAAAACATGCATGCAAAACCCTCATTGATGCAAAAGTGGTAGTGTAAAAAAATCATTTAGTCATTATATAATTATTAATTATTGCATAGTATATTTTAGATGGAATTAATTATTAAATTTTACATTGTATTTTTAGATGGCAAGTGAGGATGTATCAAGGGTTTTATTGAGCTTAAAGACACTGGACAATCCTAATGATACAGTTTATATTCGCTACATTTTATCTAAGGTATTGTAATTATTCAATTTATAATTAATAAGATGAAAGTTACAAATAGTTTTAATTTTCATATCAAAAGATGAAAGTTACAAAAGTTTTAATTTTCATATTGATATTGGAGGCAAAAACAAAATATTTGAATTATTTTAAGGATGTACATGTATGTCAAATTTTGGTAAATTTTGCTGAAAACTGAGGAGTATCTCCCTCATGCAAAGCTCTGTCCTTAGCTGATTTTGGCTTTACATTTAGATCATATTGGTTATTTGTTCTCTATCAGTTTTTGAACATCTTTGAGTTTATGGTCTTCCAAACGATTAAATTTTATCTGCACTGAATGGACATAATTTGTCGAAATGCACATATGCAGAAAATAAATTCACAGCGACTTAAGTATTTAGTTATGTGTTACCACTGGGTCGATGCCTCTAGTGGTGGACTTTTAGTCCCCGAGGGTATTCAACAGTGCAGTAGTCAGTACTTCGGTGCTGACCCGAAAGCCGATTCTATTTGGAATATTGCAATAAATTTTGGTTATTTGTTCTCTATCAGTTTTTGAACATCTTTGAGTTTATGGCCTTCCAAACATTTAGATTTTATCTGCACTGAGGAGACATAAGTTGTGGAAATGTGCAAATAAATTCACAGCTACTTTAGTATTTATTTATCCATACAGAAAATTCATCAATTTCATAGATATTTGGTGAGAAAGAACTTAAAATTATAACAACCCTAATACATACCATCTGTAAATTACACAATACTTTGTACAGTATAGATGTATAGCATTATGTCTCATAACTGCTATCTGCATCAAAATATCTTTTAATTTTTTTTTTTTTCAACCTTACTTTGGGTAAAATTTTATTTTCTAATGTAACATTTATGTAAAAGATCATCTGATTGGCAAAAACTGAGAGTCAATTACACTATGTACATGCCTTGGATGAAGAAGGTTCCCTGTCTAGAATGGTTCCTTGTCCATTTACAACTACTTTTAAAATAAACTAGAGGTTGTTAGAACGACAGCTATCCCCGCACTCCCTGTTTGACACAGAAAAGTTGTTTTTCCCCCTGGACATAACTTTTCTCAATATTTTTTAAATCAAACTATTGATAGTGGTTATTTTTAACAAAAAGAATTTCAAGTTATATGGTTGTTAGGCGAAATTCCAAAAAATAAATGGTCTTTGAGACTTTCAGGAAATTTACCAAGATTGAAATCAAATGTTTTTGAAATCAAATTGATTAAAATGTTTGTCCTAAACTAAACAAACTATTTAAGTATGGTTGCTAGGTAGAATTCCAAAAAATAAGTGATTTTTGAGACTTTCAGGAAATATACCAAAATTGGAATCAAATGTATATTTGAAATCCAATTGATGATGAAAGTGTTTGTCCTCAATTAATGAAGCTATTTAAGTATGGTTGCTAGGTAGAATTCCAAAAAACAAGTGGTGTTTGAGACTTTCAGGAAATGTACCAAAATAGGAATTAAATATTTTTGAAATCCAATGGATGAAAGTGTTTGTCCTAAATTAAAGAAGCAATTTTAGTATGATTGCTAGGTAGAATTCCAAAAAATAAGTTGTTTTTGAGACTTTTAGGAAATTAACCAAACTTGGAATCACATTTTAGAATTCTAATTATTCTAAATCTCATTTTGTATCAATCAATTGCTAAAATACATAATTATATGCTCAAATTAAAAAAAATATGAGTCTTTGACATTTTCAGGAAATTTACCAAAGTTGGAACTGGAATCGTAATTCCGATTTTCAGACTACATTTTTAGTCCCCTACTGGCTTCGCCGAAGGGGACTTTAGGTTTGCACTTCGTCAGTCCGAGTTCGAGTTTGGTTCTGGTTCATTGATTTTGGATGGAGTTATGGCCCTTTAACTTAGAAAAATTTGGTAAAATATAGGTTTTCCGGACTTTTTTTTCTAAACCGTTCCAGATATGAAGCTAATATTTGTTATGTGAGTCAACCACTATGAGTTACAGATCAAGTTCGAGTTTGGTTCCGGTCAATTGATTTTGGACGGAGTTATGGGCCTTTGACTTAGAAAATTTTGGAAAAATATAGGTTTTCCTGACTTTTTTTCAAAACCGTTTCAGAAATTTATCTAATATTTGGTATGTAAGTCTACCACCATGAGTTACAGATCAAGTTCAAGTTTGGTTCCGGTCCATTGATTTTGGACGGAGTTATGGGCCTTTGACTTAGAAAATTTTGGTAAAATATAGGTTCTCCGGACTTTTTTTCTAAACCCTTCCAGATATTAAGCAAATATTTGCTATGTGAGTCTACCATAATGAGTTACAGATCAAGTTGGAGTTTGATTCCATTCCATTGATATTTGTCGGATTTATGGGCCTTGGACTTAGAACGTTTTGCTAAAATATAGGTTTTCCAGACTTTTTTTCTAAACCATTCCAGATATGAAGCTAAAATCTACCACTATGGGTTACAGATCAAGTTTGAGTTTGGTTCCGGTCCATTGATTTTGGACGGAGTTATGGGCCTTGGTCTTAGAAAATTTCGGTAAAATATAGGTTTTCCAGACTTTTTTTCCAAACCATTTCAGATATTAAGCTGATATTTGCATTGTTAATCAACTACTATGGGTTACAGATCAAGTTTGAGTATGGGTTGNAAAAACTTTAATTTTGCTTCTAGAATTAAGTTGTTTAGTGATAGGGTGTTTATATTTCATATGTGACTTTCTTGTGAAGAAAGCTTTCTTTCGAATTTATTGTGCATTGAGATTACTGGAATCCAAGGCGATTAATTATATGCTCAAAATTAAAAAAATATGAGTCTTTGACATTTTCAGGAAATTTACCAAAGTTGGAACCGGAATTGTAATTCCGAAAGCTAATTGCAAATCTACAGACTACATTTTTGTACATGCAACAATTCTGAATAAAGATTTTATCCCTAAATCCAAAAATGAAGGAGGAGTTTGTATCACATGTCACATGTGTCAAAATCCACATCTTTGGGCCTTTGTCAAAATCAACATCTTGGGACCTCTTGTTTGCACCAAGATAAAGATCAAAAATCCGGAAGCTTATTGCGCATCTGCAGACTGTATGAAACAATTCTACAACAAAATTAAATCCATAAATCCATAAATGTAAAAGGAGTTTTTGTCACATGCCACATGTGTAAAAATTGACATCTTGGGACCTTTTGTTTGCACCAAGAGCAATACCAAAAATCCAAAAGCTTATTGCGCATCTACAGACTATATGCAACAATTCTACAATAAAGTCAAATCCCTAAATCCAAAAATGTAGGAGGAGTTTGAGTCACAAGAAAAGTGTGACAGACGGACGGACAGACAGAGACGGAGGGTATAACAATATCTCAGAACTTTCTTTGAAAGTGTGGGGATAATAAGATACCAAATTGTTTTATAAATTGCATTAGAATTGCAATGGCAGTATGTGTACATTATTTGAATGGCCAGGGGCATAAATCTTGATTTGATGGTAAAAAATATCCATTTACAGATTCAGCTACACGTCCATGTCGCCTGTTAACTGCAATTTTGCTGTCAAATCTATGATTGATGCCCTGGACATTGATACTTTGACCATCTTGAAGACCATCAGAATAGAATAAAACTAAACAAAATATTTATGTCCGATATGCAGTCATCCTGCCATTAAAATTGAATCTTCCTCCTCTGTTTATTAATTCTGCATACATTAATTGGTAAATATTTCATTTTATATGCTACATACAGAAAAGGTTTCTTTTATAATTTTTTTTTTTGTGTCAGATATTTGTTCACTTTTATTTTATAAACATAGATAAACTTGAATTAAACAAATTATCTGTGTTATTGATCTGTTGTCACTTTAAATATATTTTCTAACACCAATTCCTCAAGTACATTCGTAGCCGAATGGATTTATTCATCATTTGACTACCTTGTTATTACACGAAGGTGGCATAGGTTCGATCCTCAGATCAGGAGATTTTTTCTACATGAAAATTGTCTCAAACTTAGCTAATATTTAGGTGAAACATAACAGAAGGTCAAAGTTAAGCAAACATCATATAAATATGCATAAAAAATTATTGAGGTAAAAGTTGATAATTGGAGGTAAATAATATGCGGTAAGTAAATAAATTGAGGTAAATTATCAGTTAAAGTGCTTTAAAATCAAGAGAATCAAAGGAAAGACAAAGGAGAGATTGAATAGTCCAAGGCATTTACAAGAATTAAAGTGTCTTGAATAACAAAAGAAATGTTCATAACAGATCTTTATGTACATTGATTATCTTTGTTCACATCAATTTTATAGACAATATATTAAAGAAATATTTTCAAAGTGTTGCTAGAAAATTCTTATACTTTAGAGTACTGTTGTTTTTGGGGTTCCAATTTTCGTCAATTTCATGGTTGGCTAAATCTGCAAAATTAAGTTCCCAACAAAATGCATTTTTCCCTTGAGTTTTAATGCTCAGAATTTGAAATCATGAATGTAAGTACCCATGAAGTAGTGATATTTATGAAAACCATGAAATTTGATGTCCAGGAATAAAGTACTTCCACATATGCGTACAGTATGCTGTGAACAGGGAATGTCTTTATTTTCGTGCCTCATTCCTGAACCAGAAAATGGTGATAATAAAACTTATGTGAACATTTTTTCTGTTTACAATACATAAAAACAAAGCTATTAATACCCTACATGTTGGTTAGAATTTTGTTCATATAATATGAGATTACTATATTTTCTATTAGTTACATGTTATACTAGTATATACAGAATATTCATAATTTATTATTTCAGGTGATGTCTTTACATGCTAAAGGATTTGATGTACGTGAAGCTCTTCCAAAAATAGTCAAGCTTCTGGCTAATCAAGATTTGGTGATCAAGAAAGCTCTTTACAATATCTTAACAACATATTCCCTGAGTGATCCTGATGTTATACTGCTTGCAACAAACACATTGGTGCAAGAATGTGCAGATAGTAACCCGATGGTCCGTGGATTGGCTGTAAGAACAATCTGTTCCTTCAATCATGAAACATTTTTGGAGTATGGTATAAGAAGTGTCATTACTGGTTTGAAAGATAGTAGTGTGTATGTTCGAAGAGCTGCTATATGTGGATGTGGACAGTTGAATTTACGATCAAATGGTATCTGTCAAGAACATGGATTGGTGGATAAATTATACAGAGCTATCAGAGACCAAGATCCTGTTGTCATGGTGAACGCTGTGGTGGTACTTGAAGAAATTCTGAAAAAGGAAGGCGGAATTATAATAAATAAAAATATAGCACATTTTATTCTAGGAAAAATTGAATCATTAACTCCATGGGGAATGTCCTGTATATTTCAGATCTTACGAAAATATCAGCCGAAAAATGAAGATGAAATATTTGACATTTTGAATGTTTTAGACTCATTTTTAACTCATAATAATCATAGTGTAAGCACTTCCTGTTTTGAGTTATTCCTCCATTTTGTAAAAGATCTCCCATCTTTGAAAATTGAAGTATTTAAACGCTGTTTTAACAGTTTGGTAAATGTTATAGGATCGGCAAATCCAGAGGTAGTTTTCTGCATAATAGAATTATTTGAAAAACATATTGAAAATTCTAAAGAGATCCTTATTCCTCATTACAAGATTTTTGTATGCAAACAAAGGGAACCTATTTACTTAAAATCAAAGAAAATAAACTTTATAAGGTACTTATTGACAGAGGAAAATGTGATAGAAATTTTAGATGAAATGCAGTTCCATTCAACCAACACAGATGAGGCAATATCACTCAGTGCTTTAAAAGTCATAGCTTTTATTTACGAGAATTTTTCTGTAGCAGCAGACAAATGTGGGACCATTTTCAAACAATTACTACAATCAAATGTAAGTGAAGTGATGTCTAACTGTCTGCAGGTTCTACAAAATATAGATCTTGGGAAATCTGGAAATTGTGGTGAATTTATAGCAATGTTATGTGAATGTTTAGGCTCTGTGAAAGATGAAAGAGGAATTTGTGCCTTATTAATACTCCTTGGTAATTATAATAGTCATTATGCAGAAACGCCTTATGTCCTTGAAGATTTTTTGGAAGAAAAGGAACAAATTTCAACAGATGTAAAGATATATCTTCTTCACTGTTGTTTGAGAGTATTCTTTAATTTCCCAGCGGCTTGTCAGCACTTATTAGGAAAAGTTTTTGAAATATGTTCTGAAGATCAGGATGAATTATTAAAAAAAATAACAATATTTTATTACAATCTGCTCAAAACTGACATAGATGAAGCAAAATACATTATAATGAATCAAAAAACTGTAACAGATGATAACAGTGCAAGTAGCTTAAAATAAACTGTAAAAATAATGTCATTTGTCATGTTTAGCTCATCTGGCTGTAGTCAGCATGAGCTTTTGCCATCACACATGGTCTGTCATACCGTATAGCGGGTTATTTTGAGGGGTGTAAAATTTGGCGGTTTTAAAGGGAAAATGTATACGAAAAATTTTGGCGGTTTTTATTTTCGCGATTACGAAAAATACATAATAAAATATTTCCCTTGTTAATAAAAAATAGTGAGTTTCAGTTTATAATAAATGTTGATTAATAAAATATTAAAGAAAAGAATGATAATTATCCTTTGATTTTTATTATTTTTAATTGCCACTAATTAATTATATGTACACAAATGTATTTTGTAAATTACATGTAATTTTTATTAGTGCCTGCATTTTCAGTAATTTTAAATATTTGTCACCTACATAGCTTGGCCTGAATACAAACTCATGCACAATACATAGATATCCAAGCCGTCATTTTAAATATTAATTTCCAAAGGGAAAAATTAAAAAATGTTATAAATTTCATAGACTTGTTTAAATATATAAACTGTAGAATGAAATTTGGCGGAATTTATTTTGGCGATTTAAGCTTGACCGCTAAAATACGCCAAAATTACCACCCCGCGAAAATAACCCCCAATACGGTATTTGCTTTCCTTTCAAAGAAATTCTGTTCTGAAACAACAAAGCAAGTTTGAATCAAATTTAATTAGTTTGATCACAGTAATCCTTGGATGGTTCCCATAATAATTGAAGCCAGGAGGTCAGGAGGTCAGCAAATCATCTAAAGATATCCATCAGTATCCAATGTTGAACATTGGGTTATATGAGAAAACATATTCAGGGATTACTTTTTCAGAGGCTATTTGACAAGTTAGAGCAAAACTTGGAGGCAGTGGTCCCCTTGAAAAATTTGAAAACATTGCCCATTATGTCCACAACTTATCCAAGTGGTAAGGTGGCCACCAACAGAAAACATAGTTTTACCTTGAACCATATGAGGCCTCCTTTGTACTTACTTGGCCATTTAAGACTTTTTAGTGTCAATAGTCTGTGGGTCTTTGCTGTAAAAAATTGTTGTCTGCAACTCTGCTCCTAATCCAAGGTGACTGCCTGAGCAGAAATTAGTTAACAAATTTTTTGGACCATATGGAAAACACATTTGAAGGTTTTTTACTTCAACTACTTCGTCAACTAGAATATGCAAGATCTAAATTAGTAGTAACTTCAGTATTTTGTTATCTAGAACAATACTGTACTTGTTGCAGTGTTCATTAGTTGATCCTCTTAAAAGTTATGTTAGGCAGGTCTTCAGCTAGGAATATTGTTTAGATTCAGATCCTGTTGGAAACAAATTTAAATATTACGAGTGAAACCATGATGTATGTATAGAACATAGAGGTCAGTAGGAAGAGCAACATTTCAGATGATAAAAGGCTCCTGAGCAGCAATATATATTTTATGTTGTTTTGGTTAAGGTAAATTTACAAAACATTTACTATAAATTCTACACTTCTTCAAAATAATATTGCGAACTTTGAAAATAACCACTAACATCTTACTAGGTCTATGTGAGTAATATATATAAATACATGTACAATGTATATGACTCTTGACATGTCCCTTGAAGGGTAGCAAAATGTCAAACTGTTGGTTTTAAGTTAAATTGTAGATGTTTTAATGCTTTATGGTGCCTCATTGACAAACAAAAGGTTCTCAAGAGCCAGTATCACTCATCTGGGTCCTATACTGCACTTATTCCCTGCTGGCAGTCATTTAATAGTGGTATATGAACATAAAAATCAGAAACTTTGAAAAATAATGCCCAAGGACTTTTTGCTATAACATTTAATTAAAATTGTTCAGAAAAACAAAATTTTGACTGTATTTTCCATTTGGTCCTATGTTAATCTATGTTACCTGCTGGCAGCTACCTTGGATGAGATAAAAACATCAAAATTCCAAACTTTAAAAAGGGCCACACAAGGACGTTTGAAATCTAAGCTGTATGACAAGCGTGATGATTTTAATTTCCCCATTGTGAACTTTCCCTTTCTTAGCAGCAATATACCTACCTCTCCAGCCTATGGAGTGTACATTTCACAGTTGATTCGTTACTGTCGAGCTTGTAGTTTGTACAGTGATTTTTTGAACAGAGCAAAAACACTGTCCCAAAAGCTGCTTAGTCAGGGATTTGTTCAACCTTTGTTAATTTCATCCCTCAAGAAATTCTATGGCCGTCACCATAGCATCATTGAAAGATATGACGTGTCAGTATCCCGAATGAAAGTGAACATTTTCAGCTAGATTCACGTCTTCCCGGATTTGACTACCGACTTTGACATTTTCCCGGATTGAATCACCCACAGTGTGACGGGTGCTGTGAACAGAGCAGGACATTCTTACCCTTCCGGAGCACCTGATGTCACTCTCAGTTTCACTGGAGTTCACACTGTGAGTGCCTTTGTTCTGAATGTTGTGGTTTCTGGTTCTGTGCTTTGTGTCTGTCTGGCGTCATTGTTTTGTTTGTTCTCGTTTTTTGCCCTGTCTTTGGACTTCGATTTTTGTGAATTTCACCCCTTTGTTCCTTCGGTATTCTACTGTCGTTGTTTCAGTGGTTCTCGAGAAGATGTTCTTGGAAGCAATTTTTTACGACAGACGTACGAGACGCAAAGTGATGGCAAAACCTCACCCTGCTAGGGGAGCTACAAAGGACATTCTGTTTTAACCCTGACTGTCCCATTTTTTTTTTTTTTTTGGTTAAGGTCAGTTCATGCAAGCCTGCCATATTGTTTTTGACCTTGACCTCAATTTCATGGTTAGTGAACATGGTTAGGTTTTTATGATTAGATCAGCTTCTCAATAACTAGGTGATATGGCAATAATATTTGGTATGTAGGTTTCTCTCGTATATATCAGTTTCACAATAACTTTATGTGGTAAGGCAGTGATATTCAGTATATAGATTGATCAGCACATTATTGTGTTTTTACCTTGACCTCAATTTTATGGTCTTGTGACCACATTGGGTTTTCTAATGAGATTGGTTCATGCCAAATCAATGATATATATATATAGTATGAGGTTTGCTCTTGGATAGTATATTTATGTCTGCCATATTGCTTTGACCTTGAACTCAATTTCATGGTCTCAAATTATGTTTATGTGATTAGATCAGTTTTCCAGCAAAAGTCAATTAATAATTAATAATATTTGGTAAAGAGGTTGGCATTTCACAGTACGTGATATTTTTTAATCACAATGGTAGTCCGGGAAAGAGAGACATAGTCATACAAAGTATGACGACATCGATGCCAGCTTTACTAAGTACAGAATATTTTGAAATACCTTTGATGTAGGAACATCATATTTATCCTAATAGTAGTGCTATCAGATGGACATTAACTCA
>MJUU01035997.1:227964-243680 GCA_002080025.1 Modiolus philippinarum
CATATAAAAATCAAATGGTTGCTCCCTTAGTGGCATATGAACATAAAAATCAGAAACTTTGAAAAATAATGCCCAAGGACTTTTTGCGATAACATTTAATTAAAATTGTTCAGAAAAACAAAATTTTGACTGTATTTTCCATTGGTCCTATGTTAATCTATGTTACCTGCTGGCAGCTACCTTGGATGAGATAAAAACATCAAAATTCCAAACTTTAAAAAGGGCCACACAAGGACTATCATGTTAATACTACTGAAATTGTTCAAACTCTTTCAATGCATCTCTGTTAGGTCCTATGTTAAACTGTTTCCTGATTGAAGCCATCATGGATGAGTAACAAACATAAAAATCATAAACTTTGAAGTTAACCACCAAAGGACTGATGTGACCAAATTTGGTTCCAATAGGCTCAGTAGTTTCAGAGGAGAAGATCTTTCAATTGGTTCCTTTGTCAATCTTTGTTACCTGCTAACTGCCATCTATGATGAGATACAAACATAAAATTCACAATCCAATTAAAATAATATCTACAAATTGTTTCTTTCACTCACTCCATGCAGTGAGTGTAAGGAACAATTTGTAGATCAAATTGTAATTAGATTGATAAAATTCACAAACTTTGAAGGAGACCTAACAAGGACTATCATGACAGAGTTTAATTCCACTTAGCTATGTAGTTTCAGAGGGAAAGATCTTTGAATGCATTACCCAAAGTTAGTCCTATGTTAAACTATGACCCCCCCCCTTTTGTGGCCATCTTGAATTACATTTGAACATTAAAATCAGAATCATTAAAGTGTACTATCCACCAACTTTTGTGATCAAGTTTGGTTCTGATCAGCTTTGGTCTTTTCAGTCGAGCACATTTTTTTTATTCATTTCCCATAGGGCCCTATGTCATTTCACAAGTACTAGTATCATTCATACCATGTTTCGTTTTGATCCATTCAGCAGTCCTTTAATAGAAGGTATTTTTGTATGCATTTCTAATAGGGTCCAATGTCAAAGTAAGTTTCGCTGCTGGTGGCTATGTTGGAAAGTCATTGAGAACCGAAACGTCAGTCAATAGAACAAACGGCAACATTAGAAACACTGAGAAACAAGGACACCACATGAGTACAGGACAAGACACACATACAGGACTCTAACATTGAGTTACTTAATTGTGATATTACAGCTGATGAGGTGGTGCTAACAATGAAGTCACTGAAAAATAAGAAATCTTTTGGATCTGACAAATGCTTAAATCAGCTTGTACTATAAATGTAGGGTTATCTGTTAAAATTTTTAATGTCATATTCAAAACGGGTATATATCCATCTATGTGGAGAGAAAACTTCATAGAACCAATTTAAGGTAGGATGCTCCAACGACCTGACCAATTATAGAGGTAGAGCATTATCAAGTTGTTTAAGTAAATTTTTCACTAGAATTTTATACAATCGCTTGGAAAAATATTTAAAAGAAAATAATATAATTTGTAAAGAACAGATTGGATTTCAAAAGGGGTGTAGTGCAAGCGATCATATCCTTACCCTGAAAACAATAATAGATAAAGCTTTCAAAGCATCGAAGAAAGTATTTGCCTGTTTCGTAGATTTTAAAAAGGCATTCGACACTGTAAATAGGGATGCCTTGTTTCACAAACTAATAAAATATAATATACAAGGTCTATTCTTGAATATTATAAAAGATACGTATAAGGAGGTGCACTTTTCTATTAAATTTCAAAACAACTTTACTGATTTTTTTTTCGTCTAAAGTTGGAGTTAAACAAGAGTGCATTTTAGATCCCACTTTTTTCTCCTTATATATGAACGATTTTACCAAATTATTTGATGCTTCATGTGACCCGATCAGCTTAAATGATGTTAACATTTCTTGTCTACTTTATGCTGATGATCTTGTTTTATTGTCCGACTCATCAAAAGGACTTCAAAATTGCTTAAATAAACTTGAAGATTATTGTAGACAGTGGAATCTGACTGTCAATTTAAATAAAACAAAGATTATGGTGTTCAACAAATCTGGTCGAAAGATGGATAAAGATTTGTTCAAATATAAAAATGTAAACGTATGGCAATGTTCGGAGTACAAATATCTCGGAATCATTTTCAAACCGTCTGGATCATTCACTGAAGCTGTAAAACAGTTATGCAGGAAAGCCTCCAAACCTATGTTTTGTATTCGAAAACTTTTAAGATCTGACTCCTTGAATATCTGTCCACATTTGAAGCTATTTGACTCCTGTGTTCATCCAATTCTTTTATATGGTAGTGAAATCTGGTTATTGAACACAATAAAAGAAAATAAAGACATTGAGCCTATTTTTCTATGGATATAGTTAAAACTCAAATTAAATTTATGAAATCCGTGCTTGGTGTTAACAAGTCTGCCGTTAATCTTGCAGTCCTCTCTGAACTAGGAATGTACACCATATCAATATATGCATTTAAAGCATCGATAGAATTCTGGCTCCATGTTATGAAATTAGATAATTCACTTGTGCATCAAGCTTACAAGACCAGTCTAGACCTGAAAAACAGCTTTGCTGCAAAAATAAAGCAGTTACTAGCACAGTACTCTTTCAAATGAAAACTGTTATTCTCCATTTTAAATAAGTTAAAAGTATTTTTGTTTTTGGAAACATTCAATATTTGATGACAGTAAGACTTTAAATGGTCATAAATTAAGAACGTACAGAGAATTCAAAGAGAATTATAAACTTGAAAACTATTTAACTCTAAATATTGATAAGTATGCAATACAAAATTTTATAAAAATTAGAATAAGTGACAGTAACTTAGCTATAGAAAAAGGTCGACATCATGGGTTAACAATAAATGAAAGATAATGTCATCTGTGCAAAACAGACACTGAAGATGAATTTCATTTTTTAATGTCATGTCCAAAATTAAATAAATTAAGAACAAAACTTTTGCAAAATTGCTGAAATAACCCCAGATTTTCAAGTTATGAACGACAAAGAAAATTTCAAGTTTATGCTCTCCACTGAAGAAGTTGATATTCTTAAAATAATAGTGGAAGGCGTAAATTAAATGTATTGTGAAAGAGACACATTTCCTAAAATTTAATTACATATATATGGTTCTTCTTAGTGTGACTTCGTTGTCTGGTACCACCTTATTCACCATTACATTATACAATCTGATGTATTATTATGTACGAAATGTTTTAACTGACATATTTAAGCAGTTTTTTTTCTCCGTATATAGTGTTGGACATTTACAAGGCTATGTTTTATGTAATAATAACTTTTATATATTTCATGTTTGTGATGTTTTGCATGTTTCGGTATCAATCCTATGTATATTGGATTTTAAGCCAAATAAATTCTGTTCTGTTCTGTTCATACAGATGAACACCACGGACCCAACAAAAACCATGGGTGTGATCAGGTGTACTGGTAAAGTCTTATAAGACACCCTCCATGTTGAACATGTCAACTCTGGTAGAGGAAAAACAAACTTTAGTTGTTAAGGGAAAGATCCGTTGTCATTTGGGAAACAGATATCCCATAGCGATCCACAAGATCATGATGTCGACTGTAAAACTTCTGAAGTGATGACTTCAAGTTTTTGGTAACATACCCTTGCTTAAGTAGTCTATTACCGAGCTCTATCAAGGAAGTCACTGTACTGACCACAAGCCCTTGAGTAGCGAATGAGTTGTGAGATGTACACTACATATGCTGGTGCCTTTGGAATATTGCTATAAAGGAAAGGAAAGTTGACTATTGGAAAAGTGAAGTCATCGTGTTTATCATACAGCCTAGTTTGAAGTGTACTTATGTTGTCAATTTCAAAATGAAGGTCAAGGAACGAGGCCGATTCGGAAGTATCTGTAGTATCCTTAATTTCAAGCTTTTTTGGATAAATAAGATGAAGAAAATCACCAAAGTGAGGGTTGTTTAGTGATAAAATATCATCTATATAACGGAAGCTGAAATAAAGGACTGGGCCAGTTTTTGTCTCTCCCGTGACGAAAGTCGCGGAAAGCTAGACAGGTGTGCAAAGTATGACGGCGACGGCGTAAACTCAAGTTATTATATAGAAGTCTTTGATGTAGGAACTTTATATTTGATCCATAGGTAGCTTACGGAGAACCCTATCTGTCAGACCCAAAATCATGTGACCTTGACCTATAATTTGCGGTCCAGTGACCAGGTTAAGTTTTTGGCTCAAGTCCATTTCTCAATAACTACAAGCTAGAAGTCCATGATATTTGGAATAAAGCTTGGTCTTGGTTAGTACATGTCAGTCTGGCTTTTGACCTTGACCTCAATTTTAAGGTCCAGTGCTTAAGTCTGTTTCTCAATAACTACAAGCTAAAGGTCAATGATATTTGGTATATAGCTTGGTCTTGGTTAGTACATGTCAGTCTGCTATATGGCTTTTGACCTTGACCTCAATTTATAGTCCAGTGACCAGGTAAAGTTTTTTTTTGCTTAAGTCTGTTTCTCAATAACTACAAGCTATAGCTTTATGATATTTGGTATATAGCTCGGTCTTTGTTAGTACATGTCAGTCTGCCATATGGCTTTTGACCTTGACCTCAATTTCACAGTCCAGTGACCAGGTTAAGTGTTTTGCTTAAGTCTGTTTCTCAATAACTACAAGCTATAGGTCAATGAAATTTGATATATAGCTTGGTCTTTGTTATTACATGTCAGTCTGCCATATTGCTTTTGACCTATACCTCAATTTCACGGTCCATTGACCATGTTATGTTTTTTGCTTATGTCTGTTTCTCAATAACTACAAGCTATAGATCAATGATATTTTATATATAGCTTGGTCTTGGTTAGTACATGTCAGTCTGCATTATTCTTGCAAAGTTTGGGTCAAATCAATTCAGTGGTTCTCGAGAAGATGTTCTTGGAAGCAATTTTTTACCAGAGACGGACGAGACGCAAAGTGATGGCAAAACCTCACCCTGCCAGGTGAGCTAAAAAGGACATTCTGTTTTAACCCTGACTGTCCTATTTTTTTTTTGGTTAAGCCTGGTTAAGGTCAGTTTATGCAAGCCTGCCATATTGTTTTTTACCTTGACCTCAATTTCATGGTTAGTGAACATGGTTAGGTTTTTATGATTAGATCAGTTTCTCAATAACTAAGTGATATGGCAATAATATTTGGTTTGTAGGTTTCTCTCGTATATATCAGTTTCACAATAACTTTATGTGGTAAGGCAGTGATATTCAGTATATAGATTGATCAGCACATTACTGTGTGGCATAAAATGTTTTTTGGCCTTGACCTCAATTTTATGGTCTTGTGACCATATTAGGTTTTCTGGTGAGATTGGTTTATGCCAAATCAATGATATATATATATATAGTATGAGGTTTGCTCTTGGGTACTATATTTATGTATGCCATATTGCTTTGACCTTGAACTCAATTTCATGG
Source organism: Modiolus philippinarum (assembly GCA_002080025.1). Taxonomy (NCBI): domain Eukaryota; kingdom Metazoa; phylum Mollusca; class Bivalvia; order Mytilida; family Modiolidae; genus Modiolus; species Modiolus philippinarum. The sequence continues at coordinate 233,396 of MJUU01035997.1, forward strand.
TCTCAAATTATGTTTATGTGATTAGATCGGTTTTCCAACAAAAATCAGTTAATAATTAATAATATTTGGTAAAGAGGTTAGCATTTCACAGTACGTGATATTTTTTATTCACAATGGTAGTCCGGGAAAGAGAGACATAGTCATACAAAGTATGACGACATCGATGCCAGCTTTACTAAGTACAGAATATTTTGAAATACCTTTGATGTAGGAACATCATATTTATCCTAATAGTAGTGCTATCAGGTTGACATTAACTCATGTGACCTTGACTTCAATTTCATGGTCTAGTGGCCACATTTAGCTTCTGTTATTAGGTCATTTTCTCATTAACTACTAGTATAAGTGGTAGGTCGATGATGTTTAGTATGTAGATTAGTCTTGGGTAGTACATATCAATCTGCTATATGATTTTTTTTGTCCTTGACCTCAATTTCAAGATCTAATAGCCACGTCAATTTTCTTTGATAAGGTAAGGTTCTCACTAACCCTTAGATGTAGGCCAATGATATTAAGTATGTAGGTTGGTTTTGGATAGTACATGTCAGACTGGCAGATAGAGTTTGTCCCTGACCTAAATTTCACAGTTTCAAGGCCGTGTTAAGTTTCTTTGATTAGGCCAGTTTCTCAATAACTATTAGTGGTATGTCGATGATATTTAGTATGTAGGTTGGTTTTTAGTAATACATGTCAGCCTGGTATATTTTGTCCTTCACCTCAATTTCATAGTCTAGTGGCCACGTTTAATTTCTCTGATTAGTTAAGTTTCACAATAATTATAAGTGGTAAGTCAATAATAAATGATATGTATATTGGTATTGGATAGTATATGTCAGCCTTGCATGTGAATTTTGTCATTGACCCACATTTTACGGTTTAATGGCCATATTTAGTGTCTGTGATTATGTCTATTTCTTAATAACTTTTAGTGGTAGGTCGATGATATTTAGTATGAAGCTTGGTCTTTGGTAGTACGTGTCAGTTTGGCATATAATTTTTGTCCTTGACCTCAATTTTACGGTCTCATGGCCATGTTAAGTTTTTCTGAATAGGTAAGGTTTTAATAATTAAGTGGTAGGTCGACGATATTTAGTATGTATGAAGGTCTTGGGTAGTTCATGTCATTTGTTTTTGACCTCAATTTCACGGTTTAGTGGTCATGTTAAGTTTCTTTGATTAAGTTTCTCGATAATTATAATTGCTAGGTCAATAATGTCGGACGTACTAGTACATTGGTCTTGGAAGTAAATGTCGGTCTGGTATATCATCCTTGTCCTTGACCCCAGTTTCACGGTCTAGTTGCCATGTTAAGTTTCTCTGATTAGGTTAGTTTCTCAATAAATATAAGTGGTAGGTCAGTAATATATGTTATGAACATTAGAAAATGTCAGTCTAGTATGTAACTTCTGTTCTTGACCTCGATATAAGGGTGTAGAGGTCATGTTAAGTTTCTGTGATTAGGCAGGTTTCTCAGTAATTACAAGTATTATCGATAATATATGACATGTATAATTACTGAAAAACTGACCTAATCAGAGAGGCTAAACGTGGCCACTAGACCATTTCTGACCTCTGTCGTTGAACTCCATTTCACGGTCTAATGGTCATGTTCAGTTTTATAAGTTCAGTTCCTCAATAAATATAAGTGGTAGGTCAATGATATTTAGCATGTACCTTGGTCATGGGTAGTACATGTCACCCTGGCAGATGACTTTTGCCCCTGACCTCTATTCCACGGTCTTCTGAGCATGTTATGTCAAAGATATTTGGTATCTGGGTTGGTCTTCGGTAGAACATGACGGTCTACTAAATGCCTTCTATCTGTGATTTCAACTTTACAGTCTTAAGAATGAAATAAAAGGGACAACAGGAAACATCTAGAATGGCTTTTCATTAACTATATATGGCATGACAATATTATTTTGGTACGATAGGTTGATCTAGGGTAGTATACGACCTGCTATATGGCTTTTATCAGTGACCCAAATTTCACAGTCTTGCGAGCATGTTCAGTTTTTCTGTTTAGAGGCCAAGCAGGGACGGGCGAAACATCTATTAGGGTCCACATTTGTCTGTATAATGAGTTGACCTTGACTTCAAGTGACCATTTAGAGTATTTTTGGTTAAAGGATAAGTTTTTTTATGTATTTTATGGGGTACGTTTAGTGGAGGGGACTAGACATATATTAGGGTCTACACTTGTTTGTCTTTCACTTTGTCTACAAGAAACTTTAACATTAGGTATATCTTCTAAATGGTAAGTAAAAGGGCTTTCATATTTTTTGTAAAAATGGTATAGTAGGTCACAATTAAAAAGTAAAAATACAACAAACGTACACATTAAAACACAAATATGGAAAAGGAAATGAAGTCAAGTGCTAAACGTTTCGGCCAGTACGGCCTTCTTTGAGGGGCAATCGGACAGAAAAATAAAAAAAAAGATTTTATCGATACCAGAGAAAACTGTAAATATTACCAGCTAAAACCATGCTCAATCTTGAACATTATCAAAAACGAAAATAAAACATTGGTATTCTGTACTGTGTAATCATGTAAATTCAAATAAAGATGTAAACTCATAATAGACTGTTTCAATACATGAATGTTTTTATGATTTTACTTCTGTGTCCAGTGTTCCTTAGATGTCGCGTGAGTGGATAATTCCTATTGTTTCTACAAAATGATTGTTGTAATTGAATCTTAGTCTTCAGTTTCTCCTGCGTATTGGATTTTACATGATTCGCATGTTAGAACATGAATTCAAATTTTGGATTTACATCAAACAATAGGTCTTGCATGTTTACCTTCTTTGTGAATTTTGGGAGCATATAAAAACGACCAGCTTTCGGGTTTTAGAGTTATCATTCGATATATCATAAAAAAATCATTTCTAGACACTACTCTTAAAAACGGAGCTATGATAAAAGACCTCCACACAAAGAAACTGACGAACACCATTTTATTTTTAATATCCTAAATCTGTCATTCAAAACACGCGGTCACTCGCGCAATTCCGTACAACTAAGGTCTCCGAATCAAATGAATCTGTTCTACCGATGCTATATTCATCCAGAGAATAAGTGAATTGAAAAAAAAACACCTGAAAGCTTAGGGATATAACAACAAATTGATAAAAAAATCATTTAATGAGTACGAAATATTGACTGAACAAGCCTTCTACGCTATAAAGAAAAGGAAGCCACTTCTTGAACCTAAGAACACTTATTGCTATTGTCAGAAAACATTGGACCCGAGTCGAGAATGACCAAAGTTCGCAGAATGGCCAAAGCTTCCCTTGCGCCCCGTTGTTTCATTCAAAAGACCTAGGAACTTGAAATATATTCTGGTGTCATTTACTTGGAATAAAGCACATACGTTAGATCAAGGTGGTTTTATTCCATGTTTAATGAAAAGATGTTTATGTTGCAAAGCTGCTGATATGAAAAAAACACTTTCAGCAGCTTCGTTACAAAGCAAAGTAACAAAATATTTACAAATTTAATCTATAAATCCAAAAATTCAATTTATGTTCTAAAATGCGGGGCATTTAAAATCCAATACATCAGTTCCAATAACCAAAGATCATTTTACCGTGAGAAATAATAGGAATTGTCCACTCATACGACATCTGAGAAGTAAATTCAAACTGGGACGAGAAAGAAAAATGAGAAATTCTGGGTGTTTCAATTAAGAACGCTTGAACATGATGATGTTTATGAAAAGAATTCAAAAACTTACAAGTAAACACAGAACGAGAGATATTTTTAGAAAATTGATTGGTTGATTACAGATAAAATCAAATTAAAAATTTTTGTTGGTCTATTTATTTGAGTAAATTGTAACAGTGTCAGACAACGGCAGTAGAATATCGGAGGGAAGCGTTGACCACAAAAATCGAAGTCCAAAGACAGGGCAAAAACGGCAACAGAGAAAAACAGACAAAAACAGGACGCTAGACAGCCACAATGCACGGAAATATAATGACGACATTAAGAACTGGGGAACTCATAGTGTTTACACCCATGAAAACCGGGAGTGACATCAGGTGCTCCTGAAGGGTAAGCATGTCCTGCTCCGCTAGCGTCACACTATCAGTGAGTCAATTCAGGATTGAGTCAAACTGAACCGGTATGTCAAATCCGTGAAGACGTGAAATCTAGCTGAAAATATCCGTTTTGGGACACAGACAAGTCATATCTGTCAATGATGTCATGGTGACGGCCATAGAATTTCTGCGATAAGAGTAACAAAGGCTGAATAAATCCCTGACTAAGCAGCTTTTGGGACAATGTTTTTGCTCTATTAAAAAAATCACTGTATAAACTACATGCGCGACAGTAACGAATCAACTGTGAAATGTACACTCCACAGGCTGGAGAGGTAGTGTATTGCGGCTGAGAAAGGGAAAGTTCACAATTGGGAAGTTAAAATCATCACGTTTTTCATATAGCTTAGATTTCAAACGTCCATCTTCGTCAATGTATATTAAAAGATCTAAAGCTCATTGGGATAGATCTGGTGTGAATATTCCTTGAATTTAAGATTATAAAGAGAAAGTACATCGTGAAGCTGAAATTAAAGGACTGGGCTAAATGTTTTTTTTTGTTTCTTCTGTGTTAGCCCTTGCAAAAACTTGGCCTCATACGAGAAAAGAAAGAGATCAGCTAAAATTGGCGCGCAGTTAGTTCCCATGGGAATCCCGATTGTCTTGAAAAACGCGGCCTCAAAATTCGACAAAAATATTATCTATTAAAATTTCCAACATCTTGATTACGTCAATCTCCGTGTACTTCTTGTTTGACTCAGTGTTGTTCTTTACAAAATATGTTTTTTGTCTTTCCCTACTACTAAATAAGTGTATCTGCGTGCGCCGTTTTTAATGCAGAAACATCATCAGAAATTACTGTTTTCAATTTATTGTGTGACAGGGTAGTATAAAGAGTAGAAAAATCAAAAGTTTGTATGTTGTGGCAATGGGTAAGACTACTAAAGGATAGCTGTTCAAGGAGATCTTTAGAATTTTTATAATCCACATCTGATTGACGCCGCTCGTGGAGTAGACTTTATCACAGTAACTTTTCAGGCCATCTCTGTACATGCATACTGATCATGTGTCTGAAGAGACCTGAAATACTGCCGAAAGTTTTATATGAATTTTTACTTATTTAGTGTTGTTATAGTTACTTTGTTATATATGTCACGGAGGTGCATACTTTAGTTGTACTCAGGTAGTAGATATATCCCAGTATAAATCGATTGAGCTAACGGAATATTTCTCTTTAGCGAGGCCGAGTGGGTCCAGGGTTCGATCCCTAGACGATGAGGCACTGGTAGTAAAAATACTGATTTTCAGTAAGGAACATGCTCTCCGGTCACATTATTGCTCCATGGATGATGTATAGAACAAGAACACTGGCCGGGCACTGGAAGTTGTAGTGTGTGAAGAGTCATACATATGTCTCTTGGTGGGGGAATGTCACGGAGATGCATACCTGAGTTGTCAGTATAAATCAACTGAGCTAACGGAATATTTCCATAGCTCATTAGGTAGCGAGGTCACATTGGCGCTCTATGGATGATGGATAGAACAAGAAAACTAGCCAGGCACTGAAAGTTGTAGTGTGTGAAGAGTCACTCATATGACTCTTTGTGAGGGGAATGTCACGGAGGTGCATACCTGAGTTGTCAGGTAATAGATATATAGCCAGTAAAAATCGGTTGAGCTACCGGAATAATCATTTAGCTCATTTGGTAGCTAGTTTGGCTACCAATTGTCCAGCGTTCGATCTCCGGACGATGAGGCACTGGTTGTAAAAATACTGAGATTCAGTAAGGAATATGCTCTCCGGTCACATATATGAATGGGGTTGTTGCTTGAAATTTTGTTTATTTTCTGATACAAAAAAAAAAGATTGGGCTTAGAAAAAATGGGGCGGGTGGGGATGAGAATCTATTAATTAATTTGATGTGGCCTTACAGAAAAATGGTATTCTCTCCGATTGAGGAACGTCTGGGTCAAACCACTCGGATGTGGTGATGATACAACTTCAGGGTCATAAATAGCCTTATCCTAATTAAATTTCTAAACTACACGATGGAATTTAACAAATAAACTGGAGAGTTAAACTTGCGGAATATCTTCTTGAATCCCAAGACAATTTTTTTCGCTCGTTTTAATATTGCCGTTGGCCTCGTCCTTCGGTTCATCTGTCTGTCACACTTTCTTGTGAGAACTCCTTCTACATTTTCGCCTCGCCTACGACGAAAAGTGTGGAAAGCGAGACATAGGCATGTATACTATATGTTATTCGGGAATCTTCACAGGGGATACGGGTTCATATTCCCTGTCTGTGATTATATATCCTGTGCCGTCAGGCGAAGGGGATATAGGGCACAGACAGGGAATATGAACCCGTATCTCCTGTGAAGCCCGAATAACTTTTATATTCTGCTAGAAGTGCTGTAATTTTTCTAATAAAAGCGTTTAAAAATTGCTACCACGGGGATACGGTCTCATATCCCCTGTCAAGGTAACCAATCAAATTGCAGGATTTACCTGGATATTTCACTTCAGCAGAATATAATGTAATACGGCAGCGCCGTAAACTTTCATGTTAAGATTTTGGGTAGTATACGACAACCTGCTTTGTAGCTTTTGCATTTGACCTCAGTTTTACGGTCTAGTTAGCATATTATTTTTTTGTTATTCAGGTTCTTATTAATTTCAGTGATAGGTCAATGATATATGTTGTATTGTCTATTGGTCCATTTGTCGTGCAACGGATGACAGTGTTTGTAAGAATACTTTGCCCGATATGTTATGCTTGATGATGACCCCGCATCCATGACAAAATGGATACATGGATGTAGCGTTGTTCAACGTGTAGCAAGTGAATTCTGCTAAAACCGGTGCTAGGGGACCGTCTTGAACTTACTATGAGGTAGGAGTTTTTGCTCTTTGTTGAAGGCCTCATGGTGACTTTAAGCGTTGTTTCATATGCTTTGAATATTGATAGTGCATTTATATGAGAAAGTCTTACGTGAACAAGTACACCATAACTGACAAAATAAAAAGAGCATACATCTCAAGCACGGGGAATTTTTTTTTCCAGACTCCACACTGCACGAGAGACAAACTCCACCGTAAATAAACAAATAAAGGGGTATGGAGTAAATGTACATGGGACAAATTCCTATAAATACATGGTAAGATTAAACAAATGGAATAACGCTTTCATTGCTAAGCATGTTAAGTTTTTGTGATTAGGTCAATTTTCAGTAATTATTAGTGGTAGGTCAATGATATTTGGTATGTTGTTTGGTCTTGAGTAGAACATGACAGTCTGTCATATGGCTTTGGTCCTTGGCCACAATTTTACAGTCCAGTAAGCATGATAAGTTTTTGTGATCAGTTCAGTTTCTCAGTAACTATTGGTGCTAGGTTAATGAATTTTCGTTTGTGGGTTGCTCTTTCGTCTGTTTTATGGTTTTTGAAAGTCACCTCATATCAATTTTATGGTCTAGTGAGCATGTTACGTTTTTCTGATTAGGTTAGTTTCTGGGTAACCATTTCTAGTAAAGCAATGATATTTTGTATGTAAGTTAATAGTCTCATGTAATACTACGACAGTCTGCTATATATTTTTGTGTGTTACATCAATTTCACAGTCTATTGAGCATGTTAAGCTTCTCAGTATCTATCAGTGGTATGTCAATGATATTTGGTATATATATGTGCGTTGGTCTAAATTGCAGTACTATACTGCTTTTGTTTTTGACCCAAGTTTCATGGTCTAGTGAGCATGTCTAGTTACCAGTATCTATTATTAGTTGGTCAATGATACGCGCACAGTGGATACGTGATATTTGGGTTGTTCTTGGGGAGTACATAACAGTCTGCCATATGGCTTTTGTTACTGACCAAAATTTCACAGTCTAAGTGATTTTTTTCCTTATAAGTTCATTTGTATTTTTCACATCAATTAAGTAGCCATGCAGGGATGGGTGAGGCATATATTAGGGTCTACACTGGTTTGATTTAGGGTTTTATTTCTTTAGAGAGTTGTTGCATATATGCTACAGATGCGCAATAAACTTTCGGATGTTTGATATTGGTCTTGATGCAGACAAGAGACCCAAGATGTCGATTTCGACACATATTGCATGCGACGTGAACTATATTTTTGGATTGAAGGATTTAATGTTGTTGTAGAATCGTTGCATACAGTCTGCAGATGCGCAATAAGCTTTCGGATTTTTTATCTTTATCTTGGTGCAAACAAGAGGTCCCAAGATGTTGATTTTGACAAGGGCACAAAGATGTGGATTTTGACACATGTGACATGTGATACAAACTCCTCCTTCATATTTAGATGTGCAATAACCTTTCGGATTTTCTATATTTATCTTGATGCAACAAGAGGACCCAAAGGTATAGGTATGTAAGGGGGGAGGGGTTGCGTGGCATGCCAAATCCAAATCCAAATCCAAATCTGTGGGCCTTTGTCAAAATCTATACCGTTGTATGTGTCTAATATTGACCGGTATAATCCCCTTGACCAGGACGGTTAAAACTTGGGGCGGTTTTTTAATCGCCCAACTTTGGTTGAAATCCAGTTGGTGAAAATGTTCGTCGTGATCAAAGCAATTCCAAATATAAGAGTATGGTTTCTAGGTAGACTTTAACAAAATAAGTGGTCCTTGAGACTTTTAGGATCTTTACCAAAATTGGAATCACATTTTAGAATTCAAAGTATTCAGAATTTTGTTTTTTTTAAACACTTGCCAAAATATAAGACTATCTGCTAAAAATAAATATGAGTCCTTGACATACTCAGGAAAATTGCGAAAATTACCATAGTAAGACAGAATAATAGCTTATTGCACATCCACATACTATATGCCACAATTCTGCAACTCATTAAATCAATAAATCAGAAAATGTGGGAGGAGTTCGCGTCAAATGTCACATGTGTCAAAATCAAAATATTGTGCCTTTATAACAATCGACATCTTAGACCTCTTTTTTGCGCATCTACAGACTATATTCAACAATTCTACAACTGTTACAAAATTAAATCCCCGAATCTAAAAATGTATGAGGAGTTTGTGTCGCATGTCATATGTATCAAAATCTACACCTTTAGACATCTTGCTTGCATCAAGGCTAATATAAAAAAAATCCAGAAGCTTATTGCGCATCTATCGCATACATGCAACAATTTTACAATAAAATTAAAACACTGTTCAAATTCAAAAATGTAGGTGGAGTGCAAAAAAAGTGTGATGGTTGGACAATTCCAACATTCAACTCAAAAGTGCAAGGATAATAAAAAAACTAAACTAAATCCATGCATAAAACTGAAATAACCGGGTTTCATTTTCAGCGTCTGCAGCAACCATTTTCAGGGTTAAACAGGTAGTGCGTACATTACTGTCGTTTCCGATAGTCGCAGTTACATATTGTTTTCTGCACAATTATGTTTTCAGCTATGGATTGTAAGGAGGACGTCACCAGAAATTTCTTATATAACTAAGAAGTATTGTCATTCATAATCATTGGCGGACTGTATATATAAACAATGAAAGGAAATGGAGTCAAATTCTCTTCAAATACTCCACAACGTATTAGTTTTTTTTCAAATGAGCATGGTATGATTTGCGATGAAGAGACATATATTATCGAACTGTTCATTAGCTAAATCCCTAATTCAAGTTTAGTCCCATTGAATTAAATGAATTTGATCTAAGCCGATATGTTTGATTGATAGTTCTAAGATAATGTCAGAATATCATTTTCACTGCCTGTCCCTCCATCAAGCTTTTTTGAAGTCCTTGTAATTTTTTAATGGTAAAAAAAGCTGTTGAAATTTTGAAATTGTTCTGGATGATAATAAAAGACTCAAATTTGTCAAATTTTAAATCTCCCATTCGCTTCGAGCTCCCCTCCCACATTTTCAGATGTAGTATTGTTTAAAGAGACTGTAGATGTGCAATTCGATCTAACTTTTGGTAAATTTCCTGAATGTGTCAAGTGTAGGNTGAGGAAGGTGCAACCTTAAAAGCGAGCGAAGAATAAATAAGGCACGGACCATTTGATTTTCAGGGGGCTGGGATTTTTACCCGAGCCGGGAATTTTTTTTTGCCCGCGGGCCAGATTATTTTTTATTCAGCTGTACACTTTACTAAGAAATTTTGTTGGTCCAGGCTTTTTTTCTAATAGACAAAGTCAGAGCCAGATGATTTTTTTCAACCAAGTGAAGGTGCTGGTCAGATTCTTTTTTTT
>MJUU01035998.1:0-14211 GCA_002080025.1 Modiolus philippinarum
ACTTGTTAATTTTTTTAACTATTACATCACTGATAGTTGTCCCTCTAAGTATGGTACGAGTTATCTGCCCGTTACCGAACTGATTGTTCAGTATGCTTCTTGAATAAGTACGGTCTTCTACCTTATTCTGGCTTTTCTGTTATGGGGGTTCCCAAAACTTGTCATTACTGTAATTTGTGTTTTGGACGGTTTCTCGACAATTCTATGACCTCTCTACATGAGAAAACACAACCCCTCATGCATTTTTACACCTTTATAATCATGATTCATGGTTGTGTGAATGAAAATCTAACGTTGTAAATCAGCGATAAATCAGCTGGGACTAATCAGATCAGCCACAGGGACTTGTAGCAATATTTACGATAAGAAATGTATGAATATCGAGATAGTGGGCGGTCTACAAATTCGTGTATTCCACATTGTAGACCGCCCACTATCTCGATATTCATACATTTCTTACCGTAAATATTGCTACAGGCCCCTGTGACCCTTCAGCTTTTCAGCATAATTTTTAGAATATTTTTTTGTTGAGTAAATCAAAAGTTACAGCCGAACATCGTAGCCAGAACACAACTTTTTATTCGATCAAACTGGTTTGTTAAATAGTTTCAAATCCCTATTGGCCCCAGGTCTTCCTAAGGACAATAAGGTATGCATATAAGAATTTGTCAGGGATGGTGTACCATACATTTTTTCTTTTTTCTTCTCGGAACACCTCTGCCGTTGTGGTCTCTGTTGTTTTCCTAGCGTACATCAAAGAGCTGCCGACAGATTGTTCGCTGGGCTTGGTCTTCATCTTTTTTCAGGTAAAACAATATACAAAAATAGTGAAAACCACAATGAAAAGATATGTGTTTAATTCATATGATTGTTTTATCATCAAAAATCTATCGGACCGTGTTTATGGCTAATTGGTGCAAATTATAATTAGCCACACTGAAGTTTCATTCGCCACAGAAAAAACATGAAAAAAGAACATTTTTGTTTTAAAAAATGCAAAAAATTAAATTATTTCAAAGTATTTCCTCAACATCGTAGGGATGCTAATTAAATTATTTCAAAGTATTTCCTCAACATCGTAGGGATGCTGTCAATTTCGTCAATTCTAGTCATAAATTCAAATTATTTGTGAGAGGAAGCCTACTAAAGTTGTAGAAACTGATTTCAATAGCAAAAAGGTTGATTGAGCTGATGGATTGATTCATCAGTTAACCTGCACTAGCCAGAGTGAATGAGCTCCGGCAGGTCTCACTCTAGGTTCAATTCTTGAAGTGGCAAAGTCACTTTGATGATAAGAATCATGCTTTCCTGTAACATATATATTCTAACACACTCGCGATTGAATTTTCATTGGTTTAAAACTTTTATTCTTTTATTATTTTATTATTGCAAGAAGTCATTGCTGAGCTCATGTCCGCCATGAATCAGGTAAACAAAAGTACGATAATAAAAAGAAAGAAAGACGGAAACGGACATGAACAACCGGAACTGTACTACTTCAACGTTATCTATTCCGGATAATGGATGCCGAAATACCCGTCATTGGTTTCAATTTCAGTTTTATTTTCATCTTCTGATCTGGTCATAAGAACGTTTTTTTGGAAGGAAGTTTTCTATTCATATCGTGATTTCTCTGACTACCGTATTACGATTTTCTCATTCGCCAAAGTGGCGATTAGACCGAGTTTTTTAATCGCCACATGGAACAATCATTCGCCCCTGGCGAGTGTGGCGACCTTTTGCGCTAACACAGGATTTTCATCCACCCCCAATGAAAAAAATGGGATGGATGGGTGGAATTTATTTTTTATAATTTATTTTAGTTGTAGAGCTTGTCAGTTGTTTCTTCAGTTAGGGATACTAGATACAATATCCCATCAGGGAATGTGTTCCTAACCTGTCAGAGAAAACAAACAATTTGCAGCTCAATCACTGGTGTATTCCCATCTACAGCATCCAGTACGAGTTCATTATAGGTGTCAAATATTGTCTTGGAGTCACTGAAATTCGAAGCAAGCCAGTTTTTCCTTTCCTATAGGCCTGCAACAACTCTCCCAAGAGTAAAAACTGTTTTTATAAACTACTGAAAATGACTATGTGTATGTAAACGTATATCATATACTGACACGAATTAAAATACAGGAATTTAGGTTGAAAAATAAATAAATCTCAGATGGGTCGATTTTCAAGAGGCGAACTGCGATGAAAACATATCAATTAGTTTTAATTAGCCTTATTTTTGTGCTGTTTGTTTGCTGTTTTTGTCTCGCCCTCGACGAAAGGCGCGGAAAGCGAGACATATGCGTACAAAGTATGACGGCGGCGGCATAAACTTTCATGTTAAGTTTTTGTGATTAGGTCATTTTCTCAGTAACTATAAGTGGTAGGTCAATGATATTTGGTATATAGGTTGGTCTTGGGCAGTACATGACATATATATAGTCTGCTATATAGTTTTGGTATGTGACCTCAATTTCACGGTCCAGTGATCATGTTAAGTTTCCCAGTATCTTTTAATGTAAAATCAATAATATTTAGTATTTGGGTTTGTCTTAAATGGAACATGACAGCCTGCTGTTTGGCTTTAGCCCTTGACCTCATTTTCACGGTCTAATGAACATGTTTGGTTTTTCAGTATCTATCAGTGGTCACTGATATTTTTTTTTTGATGATTCATGACAGTCTGCTCTATTGCCTTTGTCACTTACCCTATTTGCACAGTCTAGCGAATATGTTTAGTTTTCTGATTTAGTCAGTTTGAGAATTCACATCAATTTTGCGACCATGAAGGGACGGGCGAGACATCAATTTGGGTCCACACTTGTTTATTTCACAAGTTGTTCAAAGTGTTGGAGGGTCATTATTTGCCATGTTTCTTGAAAATTTCTCGCATGTAAGGCCCGAAAGGAATTTACAGCCATCCAGATAATAATACTGGTTAAGGTTATTAGGGCCCCGCCATGCGGCACCCTATAGTAATCAGCCTGTCCGTCCGTCTGTCTGTCTATCCATCAGCGTTTTCTATGTCGTACGATAACTCAAGATTGCCTGCACGGATTTTTATGATTTTTGTACTCAAAGTTGAACATGACCAAAGGAAGCTCCCTTTGATTTTTGAGGAAAATCGGAAAATGATTTTTGGGAAAAAACTTTGTTTTTATATGAAAAAATGCATATTTTGAGAAATACCTCCATGTCGCATGATAACTCAAGATTGCCTGCACGGATTTTTATGATTTTTGTACTCAAAGTTGAACATGACCAAAGGAAGCTCCCTTTGATTTTTGAGGAAAATCGGAAAATGATGTTTGGGAAAAAACTTTGTTTTTATATGAAAAAATGCATATTTTGAGAAATACCTCTATGTCGCATGATAACTCAAGATTGCCTGCACAGATTTTTATGATTCTTTTACTCATAGTTGCACTTCACGGCGGGGCCCTTTCTGACATTGTCAGTCTTCTAGTTCTGGTAAAATACATTCTGTACTTGCCAACTTCAAAAATGTTCATGGGAGTTTTTACGTGTGAGATAACTCCACTTTCATATGACTTTAAAAATGCTCATGGGGTTTTGACGTGCAAGGTAACTCCACTTTAAAAATGCTCATTGGGTTTTCATGGTTTTCATGTGCGAGATAACTCCAAACATACCATAAAACCTATTCTCTGTTTAATACCAGTGCTCCTCATATGGGTATTGAACCCTGGCCCTTTTGCTTTACAGCCAGCCTCACTACTGAATGAGCTAAAGAAGTATTCTGTAGTCTCAGTTGATATTTACTGGCTTTATATCTACTACCTAAATACAACTCAGGTTTGCACCTCTATGACATTACCCACCAAGAGTCATCATATTCGTCATATGTATGACTCTTCACACACAACAACCTTCAGTACCCCTAGTTTTCTTAATGCTTTAAGACCAGGCTGAATTAAGTTATGAAAGGTACAAGCAATGCATGTAGCACAGGTACAGTACAGAAAGAGTGGTACCGTGACAAATCACTGTGATAGACGTGTTCCACTCTGAGAGTGGATCGAAATATCTTTTTTCCTATTTGAGATCATTTCCTACTCTCTATTGTAATAAGAGTGGTGTATTATACCACTTAAAATCCAGAAAAAAAAAATTGAGATATCTCTTAAAGATAAAAAGTTATTCAGTATCACTCTCAGAGTGGGACATGTCTATCACGGTGATTTGTCACGGTACCACTCTTTCTGTACTGTATTTGCAACAAATTGATACCGATATGAACAACATCTCAGTTTTGAAACTTCTACCTGTATATAGTCATTTACATGCGCAAAATGGAATTATTTGTAACTCTTAGTTTAAATGCTGTGTTTGAAAAACTATGATTTACTTTATGACTGTTTTTATATTCCAAATATCACCAAAATTGTAATTTGATATTGAACCCTATCTCGATGATGCCAATAATTACTGGTTCTGATACAGATATGATTTAATTCAGGACCTTCTGAGTTCAATATGACAATTCTAGGAGTGTCTTATCCCTGTAATGTTTAGTCCTTGCCTACATTTTACACTTGAGTGACTTTTGTTTTGCATGTGCATTTGTATGTCCATTTCTCAACAACTTCCCATCCGTTTCATTAACTTATTGCCTTGGTGAGAACTACATTGTACCCAAATCATTTGTGTTTACATATACATGTAACAGGAATTTTTTAACAAACTGTGAAAAACACACATACATTATACAACTGCTTTACAGTGATGCAACTACCCAATTACCAGTGCTTTTTCCCACAAATTTCATTTGGGTGTTCAAAATCATGTACATTAGTGATAAGAAAATTATATCCATTAAAGTGATGAAACCATCAAATAATTGTTTGTATTTTCTTGGCCAAAAAAATATCCTATGTGCAGTACAAATTTTTTACTACTAAAATGATAAGCAAATTCTAATTTTCAGGGATACAAGAAATTTGTGTCTATTTATATGGTCCGGTGGTGAATAAATCATATTTTGTAGTTATTTATGTGAAAATAATAAACACAGTCGATAATGCAAGATTTATAAATCTCAGATGCCTTCCGTAAGAACCTATCAAGTTAATTTGTAGATTTTCAACTAACTTAAACAAAAAATCCGGGGTGGTTGGGAGGGTTTTATTTATTATTTTTTTCCTGATTTTCACTAAAATTGATAGGAATTTTTAAAAAAATTGAGCTTAGAAAAAATGGGGATGAGAATCTATTAATTACCGTAATTTGGTGTGGCATAATCAAGATTTCAATGGTTCTCTGACTTTGAAAGTTTTTGTCTCACCTGCGACAAATGTCGTGAAGGCGAAACATAGTAACCATAGATTCCGTCATCGTCGGAGTCGTTAACATTTGGTTAACTTAAATGTTAAACTTTTTTTGAACTTCAATAACCTTCTCAAATCATATTCAATAGCAATGCAATTTTGACACAATATTCAGTACAACTTCCTTATTGTATCCCAAGTTAATTTTTTGACAAAAATAACTCCAATTTTTCCCTATTTTTCCATTAGTTGGACTTAATTTTTTTTGTATGAAATGTTTTTGTTTGCACCATATCTCAGCACCTACATGCCATAGACTGATGACTATATTGGTGGTGGTTACATCTTTAGTAGTAACCAACATCCATCATGTCCATACCAGAATTATGTCACCTTGACCTATATTTTCCGCTTCAAGGAATTTTGCTAAATTTTCTATTTAGGTCCATATATCAACAATGTTTATACGAAATTGAGAATAAGGACTTTAATTTTGATGTAGAATTATTGCATATAGTCCATAGATACCCAATAAGCTTTTGGAATTTAATTTCGGTTCCAACTTTGGTAAATTTCCTGAAAATGTCCAAGACTAACAATTTTTGAAAAAATTGCATACAGTCAAATATTTTAGCCATTTCTTCATACAAGACATAATTTTGAAAACTAAGAATTAAAAAACATGGTTCCAATTTTGGTAAATTTCCTGAAACTCTCAAAGAACAGCAATTTTTGAGAATTCTTGTTAACAACCATGTGTTTTTGATGAATTTTAGTGAAAAAAAAACAATATTTTGGTTATGGTTATGGTATATGGTTAGATTTCATAAATTTTGTATTCCAATTTTGGTAAATTTCCCAAAACTGTTAAAGACCAATTGTTTCTTGGAATTCTTCTTTGCAACCACATCTTAATATAGGCCATATTAGAATGACTATGGAGTGAGCAGGCGAGACACTAGGTTTCGCAGAACCTTTACGAATTATTTTAGAGAAATATTGATTTGTTACCCTTGAGTGTTTGAGATTCTCTATCTTGCAGTTTCATCAGTGTTGGATTCTATATATTTACATGTACATGTATCTAAGATTTGAAGTCGGATTGATTAATCGGTCTTGTTGAATTGACCCATAGAATTTCTGAAACTGTAAAACAAATTTGAAAGGAACATTCGTTTTATTTTTCAGTAGGATATGATCAATATCTAAATTACATTGACAACTTTGACAGTAATACCAACCATGTCAGGAGCCGAAGGAGATGACGTAAAGCTTCACATGCTGGCCGAGGATCAACAAGATGGTAAGTCAAATTCTTACTGTTTTTAAATATTGATCCTTGGAAGCATACATGTACATGCAGTAGGAGGCTTATTTCATTACAGATGTCATTCCTGAATATAAATTCAAATTATTTCATCTTGTATGCAGAAGTGTATTTCTTGTATCATGTGTACGTTCGAAGGGTAGTAAGAATTCTTAGTTGTTTTTGGCATATGTACCAACAGCTATCATTGAACATTGTCATTGGAGAACTCTGGTTGTTGAATAGGTCTGCTTAAGTCAACTACCAGTACTGACACTGAATCTATTGTTTGTAGGTATAAGATACTAAATAATGAATTTTCCAAGAGATGGACAAGTTTTCCATTTGAAAAAGAGTTTTTTGTGTCTGGTTAATACCTATATACAAAATGAAAATTAGCAGACTGCAAAGAAGGTGTAATGTTTAAAAGTATTTTGGTATTGGGAATTAATCATGTGCCTGAAAATTAAAGTGAAAGATGAAAAATCATTTTCTAAATGAATTAACAAATTACTGTTATGAATTCAAAATGAAATTGGGTAAAAATTTGTATGTTTTTTATGGTGCTCTTTTGTTTAAAGAACATATTAATGAGGTTTAATTTATTATTCTAATATGGCTCTACTTAATCGTCAACCAGTATAATACTCGATAACCATATATTTCGCACATGCGCAAATAGTGTCGGAATATGAGTAAAAAGGACTCAAAACACCCATGTTTTTTATTTTGTTTGTCTTAGTTTGTGATGGAAATAAATGTTAAGCATATTATATAACTTGATCATGCCGTTCAGACACGTTAATATGTATTGTTTTGCTTTCGATTTGGATTTTGAACTTCCATCTGTTTGAATACGTCAGATTCTGTATTGTGACGTCATAGACACAGACAGCAATGGAAACGGGAAATTCGCCTTCTCTAAGGTCGCTTCAGAATGGAAACTTCCGTTTTCTGTCATATTAGAATCGAAATAATTCATGGCAGGTATATGGTTATTGTCATTTAACCATGGGCTTGGCCTTTATATTCGTAAATTTAACCCCTCGCTAACGCTCAGGGTTAAATTCGAATATAAAGGCCCAGCCCATGGTTAAATTTCCAATAACCATATACCTGCCATGAATTATTTCTTAATTTTAATCTGTGTAGTGACCATAAACACATCTTAAAATGTTCTTTCCACAATTGTTTGTAAAATTATTGTAATGCTTGGCTTGAAGCAGCAAAAAAATTAACTTTCTGATGGTTTATGCTAAAAAGAAAGGATTTTGGAGAAAAGTAGCACAAATTTGGTTGTTGCTACTTTAGTATTTTATTCATTATATAATTAGGCTAATGTTCCTAGATTCTCATCATTTCAAATTGTATAAATTGTAAAAAAAAATCAAATCAAAAAAAATTTTTTATAGATTTTATGGATATTTATATATTCATTGAAGTTAAATTTAATGAGATGGCTTAACAAATTAGGACAGGAGTAAATGAAAATCTGACATTGTTTAATGATGGCCTGAAATGTTGTTCATTACTATTGTCCTATCATCCTTCCTTCCTGTCTTTCTTGTGTTGTTCTGTGAATTGTAAAGGATTTGTTGGCAGATATTATCAAAGTTATTTCATACATGAAGCTAATTTATTTTTAAAATCAGTGTTATTGTACATGTACACAAGATAAAGATTTTAGAAGTAGTTGTTGCTATATATAAAACAAGACCATCATTCTGTAACTTGAATAAATACATCATAACATCATTTTGACATTAATTTTATTCATCAATTCAAGTTGAATTATTTATATATCAGAACTTGTTGACATCAGGTTTCTATATCGACACAATATGCTGTCAGAGTACTTTTATTGGTGGATTTTCTTGACCTCTTTACCTAACCCATTATATGTACATATCAAAAGCAAATTGGAACTTTGTTTAGAATGAAATTCACCAGTTTGGATAATTCATGTTTTAATCATTTGAATTTGTACATGAACAACATATTTTTTTAGGGCTTTGTGGATGGTAGTTCATGGAAAATGTAATTAAATCATGACCGAAAATCATAAAATTGCATGCAGAATATGGACAAATTTTACTTCGGTGAAGTTCCTTAATGTCCTGACAAGTAGACAGAAAGCTGACATATGCTAAAATTATACCATAAAGCATTAAATGACCTTTTTTTCTTTCATTCAAACAAAAGTCTACATATCTGAAAGTTAACAAACCATAATGTTTCATTGCAAAATGTGATGGTCAGTTGGAAAGTTGTTTCAGTCTCACTCAACATCTAACAGTAGTTTAAAGGAATATAAAGCTTAAAACATGTCCATTTTTCATCAGTCGGCTACATGTATATCGGAGCTACTGGATGTATGCATGACATAGATAGATCTTTACAGCCAGAAAGAGCATGACCAAATGAATGTTGTAGCTAATATTGAACCCTCAAAAAGAAAATCACTGGAAGTAAACCATATGGAACATTTATGTATAGAGTAAACTATTTTTGAAAGCCATGGTCAAAGGTTTGATAGTTGGGCCATTGATCAGTATTAAGTAAATATATATGGATATGAATTTAATATTAAAGTAGGAACTAGGAATTTATTATTTTCATTGGTTGGCTTCGGATTTATGTGAATAAACTGATATACTGATTACCAGTACATGTATATATCAGCTGTCCATGTAACAGTAATCCAAAAAAGAAAAAAAAAGAAAAAGAAAGAAAGATAATTTTTTATCAAAATAATGATTTTAATTCCTAAACAGAGTATACAGATTGGTTGAAATCAGAATGGAAGTATAAAAGCAAACATTACAGATTAAGGTACCCTACAGACAATGATAACAGGTTGACTGGATTGATGTTGTTATAATGTATTATAAATATCAGTGTTACCTGTTATATTGTTACAAGTGTTTGATACATTACCTTCCCCTGGGCACACATTTGAATTTAAAATGGAAATTTGTCAATGTTACATAAATAGATTATACAGCTTTGTAACATGCTAGGCCATATATGGAAATGTATAGAAATTTTTTAGATATACATTTACATTATACAAATACATGTACCTGTAGCTGAAATATACAGTGCATATGGAATATAGGACATTTTGTTTTTGATACAAACTTTTCATGGCCAGTATCAAGTGAGCCCATTAGGGCGAGCTTGATGCGTTACGCTGTGATAAAGTCCATATCAAAAACAAAATGTCCTATATTTCCTTTATCGGTAATTCACAAAATGATAAATAAAACTGCATATTAAGTGGAAAAAAGCTGAAATTTCTATTTTAGCACAGTTTATTTATTGTTAATTGCAATACTTTTTATGGATTCTTCATTCAACCTATTACACATATATTCAAGACAAATACAATGTAGTACAAAATATGATGCAGCATAGCAACCTTCACAGTGACCTAATATTTTCATGATAATGTCCAGTTTGGTGATGCTGGGATTATCAGTCTCTGTAGATCAAAGGTTCATACAAATTACCGATAATGTAAATACCAAGTAGAAAAAAAAGAGAGAAATCTAAGCATTGGTAACTTTCCTACACAGCTACATACAACAGAAATTTGTCTACATAGTGTAAATGTATCAAAATTACCAAAGTTTATTGTAAATATGGCCATTTCAACAACTGATGTTTCTTCAGTGCAGATCAAATCAGAACATTTCAAAAACCATAAACCAAAAATTTGCAAAGATCTGATAGAGAACAAATAACCATAAAGATCTAAATAAAAAGTTATCATAGGATAGAGCTACATGTATGTAAGAGGGAGATTCTCACTAGTTTTAAGCCAAATGTTCTAAAATTTTAATATTGCAAGTTTGCCAACTAAATCAGTTTTCATGTCAGTGCCGAAGTACTGACCACTGTTTTGGTGTATACCCTGGGGGACCACCAAAACAGTCCACCAGCAGTGGCATCGGCCCAGTTGTAAGAAATAAGTTAATATGGCAATAATGGGATGTATAACAGGCTTGATGACTGAATACAAGGCTCAGATATATTTTAATGCCACGGAGCATTTAACAAGTTTTAGATTGATCTCGAAAACAATTTCTGTATTTTAATTATACTGTATACATGTATGTATGTTAAGGGAGTATGAGCCTCAGATTTCAGAAGCATTCTATATCCTCGGGTTTTATCCATTCAAACAGTGCTAAATTTTTTTGCACATGGATCACATTTTCTTGGTCATAAGTCACTTAAAAATGCATAAAATAGACTGTGTATAAAATTTAATCAACTTCCAATTATAATGTCATAGATTTAAAGGCCTATAAACATCTTGGGCAAATTGAAGGAAAACTCTAGAGAGATCTGTTTCCTGCCTAAATTTTGACGTCTTATTTCTCAATAATTCCTACATGGATTTTCAAAATTTTTTGCTCAAGTTGTTCCATTAGATGTGCTCTTCAAGACAAAAGGTCAGAATTTTAATTCTAATTACAAAATTTTTTAGACTCATACTCCCTTAATCAAAACACTGGAGTCAGACTCGCAAAACTTATGAAGGATGAAAAGTGATTAAAAATGGTAGTGATGAATTTTTTTTCTCATGCAATTGTGGTTACAGGGTTAATAGGTTTTTAGCTTACTTATCTAATGCATGGGTCAGATGTTGGGCTGATTTATATATACCCCTGTATGTCCTATAAGTACTAGTAAGTGTCAGGAAATGATAAAATGTATGTGAAGTGTCACAGCCTTTGACCTGTAACTGTCAATCATAAGAAAGGATTCTGTAAGCATCCGTATAATTGAATAGGATGTAATATTTATATAGAAGATAGTGAAGTATTTGGTTATTATAAATACAATTAATATAGAAATCTTTAATATGGATGTTAAGGAAAATGTTTCTGATGACCTAAATGGAAAAGAAAGTGAGTATTAACGTTTCTGCAGTCAGTATCATATAGGGATGTACATGTACAACATTGCTTAAATCGTCTGTATCTGTTTTTTTCCTTTATCTTGTCTCTGATTCTTTTACTTTACATACTCCTTTATAGCAAGAGAATGAAGACAAAATTAGCAAACATTTTTATATTGCTTCCAAAATATTTTTTTGCACTAGTACCATGAATGTTTTCATGTTGTATTGGTGTTGATGAATTTTGGGGAAACTAATTTCATGTTCTAATTATGCCCTGCAAACAAAGTTTGGGGGTGTATAGGAATCACCCTGTCCGTCCATCTGTTTGTCCTTCTGTCTGTCCGTCCACGTACCTTGTCAGAGCATGTTCTCCTAATTTTGATGAAATATTACACAGTTGTAGCACACCACCTGAAGATGTGCATGAAGTAATATGGTTGCTGTCTGAAATTTTGAAGGGGAGATAATTCGTCTTTGAATATTTTCTGGAAAAGGGGGAGGGGGTGATCCTTGTCAGTGCATGTTTTCCTAAACCACTGCTTGAATTTTGATGAAATGTTGCACATTTTTAGTACACCACCATAAGATGTACATGAAGTAATATGGTTGCTGACTGAAATTTTCAAGGGGAGATAATTCGTCTTAATATTTTCAGGAAAAAAGGGGAGTATATCATTTCATACATACTTGTATTGTGTCCACATTTGTACTGTGTTCACAACTCTTTTGTGTCCACACACACTTAAATTTACACTTGCCATATTGATTCAGGGTTCAATTAGTGGTGGGTATACCTGGCTGCCATTCGGCGACAGCTCTAGTTATCATCTATTTAAGAACGCATGTGCAGATCATTAGTGTTGTATGCTTGCAAAGTTGCACTTTCTTTTTCTTAGTGAATACCTTTTTTGGAATGTGATAGTTATTACAAATTTTATTAGTATAGTGTAATGTAAACAGTGTGGGAGGATTGTATTTTTATAATGCATCCTGTACACCTAACCATATCTACCTGTAAATTTTACCTTGATCATGAACCTTGACCTATACACTCTAATAAATGCTCAAATATGTATGAAATTGTAGTAAAAACATTTTTTATTTATGATTGTTGAACAGACTTCTTCATAAGATCACTAATTGAGTTGCCGACATATTTCTCATATTTTAGGGCAGTATATAGGTTTGTAGTATTGGGTACTTTGCCAAAGTAAAGTAAGTTTTGTATTTCTTTTTTTATTTACATAAATACACCCAACTATCCTCACACTTCCTTGAATATCAACTGTCATTGTGACTGGATGGTTACGTCCATCATCCATTGAAAACATTTAAATATGAAACTTTACTCGAAAATATTGTGTTGTCCATAAATGACAGGTATCCTAGATATTTATGTATAGATACTATAGAAGGTCTAAAAATGGTGCATTTCTTTCATAATATCACATAACCTTCATGTTTACCAGCAGTTAGACAGTTTGGAAGTTTTTATTTTTAGCCTAAGGCTTTGATACATGTATTATTATCTAACTACTTCATGTAACAAGTCTTGTGGAAATTAGATAAATATTATGAATATAATTTGGTTAATGAATGGATCACTCAAGCAGAGATAATATATAGGATGCCCACGAATCATTATAGGAACATTTAAAATGTTGAGATTATTTTAAGAAATATATTATAATATATTATCCTTTGAGAGCACAGGTGCAAAAAAAAAAAAAAAAAAAAAAATGCAGGGTTCCACTTCTGTTCTATGGACAAATTATTTTATTATTTAAAGCCTTGCTTAAAGCACTGGCAGGTATTTGCATACTAGTATGTACATTTTGCCACTATCTACCTTCATTTATCCAAAGGGAAAAACAAACCACACTTGGATATTGCTTCAGACATTGATCATGTTAGACAGATATGGAAGCTACATATGGTATTTCCCAAACAATATTTAGCAACACTGCTTTGTTCTGACACCTGAAGGTCTTTGGAGATACTGCATGTATAGAAGTACCGATACAACATTTGAAGAATAATTATATTTACAAAGCTTGTTTATATAGGAATAAATGTTATTTTGGAGGATTTAATTGATGTGTAAACGCTGCCGACTCACTCACATACTGAATAAAGTCCTATAAAGTCCAAATGTCAAGTTTTTGAGTGAAAAGCTGTGTTAAGACACCCTGCAAAATTACTTTTATCTCTTATAATTCCAATTCTTTGATATTTTAAACAATGTTGTCATTATATTTATACCCCCCTCCTCGTGCAAACAAAGTTTGGGGGTATATAGGAATCACCCTGTCTGTCCGTCTGTCCATGTTCCTTGTCAGCACATGTTCTCCTAAACTGTTCCATGGATTTTGATGAAATATTACACAGTTGCAATACACCACTTGAAGATGTGCATGAAGCCCAAAATTTTGAAGGGGAGATAATTTGTCTTTGAATAGTTTCTGGAAAAGGGGGAGGGGATGACTTGTAAGCACATGATCTCCTGAACAGCAGCTTGGATTTTGATGAAATGTTACGCAGTTGTAGTACACCTTTTGGAGATTTGCATGAAGTTATATTGTTATTGCCAAAACTTTGGAAGGGGAGATAATTCAACTTTGAATATTTTCTGGAAAAGGAGGGGGGGGGGGACAATGTACTCCTAAACGGCAGCTTGGATTTTGATGAAATGTTACATAGTTGTT
>MJUU01035998.1:14438-38960 GCA_002080025.1 Modiolus philippinarum
GGGGGAGGGGATGACTTGTAAGCACATGATCTCCTGAACAGCAGCTTGGATTTTGATGAAATGTTACACAGTTGTAGTACACCTTTTGGAGATGTGCATGAAGTTATATTGTTGCTGCCCAAAATTTGGAAGGGGAGATAATTCAACTTTGAATATTTTCTGGAAAAGGGGGGGGGAAATGTACTCCTAAACGGCAGCTTGGATTTTGATGAAATGTTACATAGTTGTTTAAAATGAACTCCACTTGGAGATTTGCATGAAGCTATATTGTTGCTGCCTGAAATTCGAAGGGGAAATAATTCATCTTGAATATTACCTTGTCAGCACATGTCCTCTTAGACTGGTATTTGGATTCAGATGAGATGTAACACAGTTGTAGTACACCACCTGAAGATGTGCATGAAGTTAAATGGTTGCTGCCTACAATTTGGAAGGGGGGATCATTTATCTTTGAATATTTTCTGGAAAGGGGGGCAATCTTGTCAGCGCATGTTCTCCTAAACAGCTGCTTGGATTTTGATGAAATGTTTCAAAATTGTAGTACACCAACTTAAGATGTGCTGAAAGTTAACTGGCTGCTACCTGAAACTTTGAAGAGGAGATGATTCATCTTTGTATATTTTCTGGAAAAAGGGGGAGGTACATCATTGTGTCCATACTTGTATTGTTTGTATTGTGTCCACACACTTAAATTTACTCCAACCATGTTGATTCAGAGTTCAATTAGTAGGGGTATAATTGGCTGCCATTTGGTGACAGCTTGGAGTTGAATTTGATGTCACTATATACTGCACTATTTTACTCATAGAGTATTAATGGGCAAGAAGAGTTTATCAAGAAATAACTTCTTTGTTGTTCATGACATTGGCCAATAGAATTGGACGTTGCAATAGCAATCGGAATTATTTTTTCATTATAAAGGGAATACTATAATGTTGAATTGTATACTGTTTTTACTCTGATTATATCTAATAATAATGTTATCCAAAACATGCTACAGTCAAACTTCGATGGCTTGAACACCCAAGGGTCCGATGAAAACAGTTTGAGCCAAAGGGGTGTTCGAGATATGGAGGTAGAACTATGCTGAAATTTTAACCAATGGACCACAAAAAGGTTTCGAGGCATCCATGGTGTTCGAGTTATTGCAGTTCGAGCCATCGAAGTTCTACTGTATTTTCTTTTGCTTGAAACATAATTTGCCTCTATATCAATAATTCCTTCCAATATATCTTGCATTACCTCCCTTTCCTTATGAATAGCTGGAAATTTGTATAGCAAAAAATGAATGAAAAATGCAATTTATATTTTATTAGATTTACAATCTTTGTAATTGGATACAGTATCACAATCATTAAATATGGATCAGAGTACTGAACGACTATGGGAGAGACCTCCATCAAGTCGATTCTCCTATGCTCAGATGTCTAGGTTACCTGAATTTGAATCTTATAATCCGATGGCAGGTAAAGCTGCTCATAACTTTTATGTTGTTTTCCAAAAATTAATTATTGGTTTGGTTTACTTACTAGTTGGCAAACTTTATATACCTTTTGAATATTATCTACATATATGTATACTTTGGTTACTATGGTAACTAGTTATTGTGGTTATAGTTATAATTCATTTATTACCTCTAAGGCAATAGTTTGTTTAAGCATCACCCTAAAGTATCAAAATGCTTATTATAGCCAGCAGAGGGGTGTTGTATGAAAGGAGGACTTGGTTTCAGCTATATCCACATTTCTATATCTATATATTTACTTACAGCGCTGAGGATATTAGTGGCCAAAGAAATGTTTACATATCAGTTTGGTTTTTATACATGTACTGTATTTCTTAACTGTAAAGTCTGTATGGTTTGGCTTTCTAAACTCTTGCAGAACAGTAGCTCTTAGAGTTATGAAACTACAATATATTGTTTCTTAAATATTTAGATGAAATAGGCATGTCAAGACCAGTTTGTTTTGGGTCATTTTAACCTGGATGTGGGATGTTGTCTCCTTGACATTTACCCCATTTCATTTCTTTTTCCTAGTATATGTTCAATTCGAAAGTTGTCATACCAGATCATATTGATGACCTTCACTCTATCATTTTTATCGCAAAAACTGTTTCCTGTCAGAAAAAGGGGGTGGGGTGGTAGTGGATCATGACCCCACGTACCTGTGTTCTTTCTATCTTCTTAGATAAGATCAAAATATAGCAAGTGCATGTGTATGATGTTGTTGCCATGGTATTTTCAATGTGAAGTATTATGTAGTCAGACTTTGGATAGTTTCCTTCTAATTAAAAGGGGTCAAATTCATATCTTTAACAAACACCCTGAAATTTGATGGGATGGAATGAAAAACAACAGAAGTGTAGCATCATTTATTCTATAGCTCTTATCATTTCAGAGCTAGAATGGACCAGATAAGGGCCATAATTTACCTTTTACTCAGTTGCTAAAAATCATCAAATTTTAATGAAATTAATGTTAATTAACACTAACTTTTAATTTCCCATCTAGGATTTTTTTTTTTTAGTTTTCACAGCTTCTGAAATTTGAGGAGTCAAGGTAGTCTCTATTGCACTGCTAAATTATAATATGTAGTAACAAAATTTGTTACAGCTGCATGCATTTCTATCTTGATCTTTTTTCACACAAAAACTGACAGGAAAGAGTCTTAGTCTTTATTGTGTAAGGTTTGATATGATCCACACTAAGTTTAACATTAGGTTGTTCTTTATGAATTGATCATGCAGAGCACTTGATTTCGTATTGTTAATTTATGATTTAAGACTATTACTGGTAGCATTTGCTAGTATTTCTTGTTTCTACATTTCTGGGCATGTCTTTTTGTTTTTTGAGAGTTCTCCATTATTCTGTATTTCTAGGCATGTCTTTTTGTTTGTGGAGAGTTCTCCATGCTCTTCTGCAGTGTTCAGTTTCCAAATATGTATTTTTGTCTTAATTTGTAATAGAGATTTGTAGTTTTGCTTGTTATTTTTCAGATATAAGCACNGATATGCGTTGCCGGGACTTTTTCTCTGCACCTCGAAGGTAAATCGTCTTTATTTTCTACATTATTGGACTGTTATTTAAAAAAGGAGAATGTCATTCGATGTGTTCTCATGGTTCCTACCTTAACTTCAAACTACTGCAATAATTTCGTTGTGATATGGACGCTAGAACCTTTATTCTGAGATAAGCCTCGTTGAAAACACTGGGAACGGACGAAATATTGCCTTGAACTCAATGGTTCCACTACATTGATGAACTTTCGTTGAATAAACATGTTTTAATAGTCTACAAGAACGAACAGACAAGTCTTCTTTTATCTTAAAACAGTAAATTACATTAAATCCCTGAAAAATGCACATAATCTGAGTTAGCGGTACCAGATATGAGTTGGCGGTAACGAGTATGAGTTAGCTAACAAGTGGAAATACATACGCGGGTTACTGTTATAAGATTGATTTCATTTTGACTATCATTCCATTTTTAGGAACTCTTTTTACGCATGAGAAAAGTCCTACGAACTTTAAATTGAAAATACGACTAATCAAGTAATTTTGATTAAGAACAGCCTTGTCTAGCGACTTCCTCTTTTATTGTGCATTTGCTTATTTTGCAAAGATACGACATTTTTCAGTTCATTTGTCTACATATTTTTTTCATTCGGACACTGAAAAATTGTATAGAAATATAATAATTTTTAATCAATGGTCACCGTTTACTTTATGTGGTGATAATTTTATTTCAGTTTTATCATAAGTATCTGTAGAACAATGTAGAAGGAAAAAGAAAAAATTCACATTTCTATTACAATACAATCAAGCTTGGCATACCTATATAATACTCTTATAATCCATTATTAAAAAAAACTGAGATATAACCTGGACATCGTTCATGAACTCTGATACCAAGTACATTTAAACCATTCCCGGTTTAAGCTAGCGCGCTTCATTCAAAATGTGCTACGGTCCACGATTTTACACTCCAATTGAACTACAAAATATTGCATTCGATCAATTCTTAAAAAAAGTTTTGAACAAGTAGCAACTGAAAAAATACCGGGTCTTGTTATTGGTAGTAGTTTCACATGGACAGATCATACCGTTAATCACAGCAAGTGTCAAATAGAATCAATTTGCATAAAAAATATGTAAATTTTTTACCAACGGATATATATATATGAATTATATTTTTTGTATTCTAATATGTTATTTCATTTTGTGAAATTCAGAGAAATTGTAATAAAATGGACTGAAAAGCTTATGAAATCCTAAAATCAGAAAAAAGTTACATGTATATTAGAATGACAATTTCCCCAACATTGTAGAATAATAATCAAAATGAGGTAATTTATAAGAATTTAAATATATAATTCGTATATATGGTGTCGGATAAAAAAAATAAGTATCCTGGAGTATTGAAATAAAAAAAAAAACTTTTTTCTATATCTTAAGCACAAAATGTAAATAACAAATGTCCCCAAACTGACCCCTGTTGTAAAGCGGTTATCGTAATTGATTCCTGTTGTACACCGATTTTAATGCACTTCACATCATAATTTATGAATGATGTTCAGGTTATTTCTCGGAATTTTTCGTGCATCGGATTATAAGACTGCAATATTAACATACCACGCTACCCTGTATTGTACCAGAAACATTGAAAATTTTCCGTTTCCTTTTTATTGATATCCATAATAAAACTTAAAATAAAAATACCTTCATTTCATAAAGTAAACGGTTTAAGACCATTGATTAAGAATTATTCTATATCTATACAATTTCTCAGCGTCAAAATAACAAAACATGTAAAGGTTAAACCTAAAAAATGTTGTATCTGTGCAAAATGACCAAATTCTAGGTCATAGATTAAGTTACTTGACATTTCTAATCAATTTCATACCATAAAAGTTCGTACAACTACTGTCCTTGTATATTATGGTCTTTAGTGTGCTATTAAAAAGCTCGATAAAAATGTGGAATTATAGTACAAATGAAAACAATCTTATATGACAGACACCAGCTTACTTGTTACCGCCAACTCATATCTGGTACCGCTAACTCAGATTATTTGTATTTTTCAGGGATTTCAAGTAATTTACTGTGTTAAGATAAACGAAGACTTGTCTGTTTGTTCTTGTAGGCTATTAAAACATTTTTATTCAACTAACGTTCATCAATGTAGTGGAACCATTTAGTTCAAGGCAATATTTCGTCCGTTCCCAGTGTTTTCAATGAGGCTTATCTCAGAATAAAGGTTCTAGCGTCCATATCACACCGAAATTATTGCAGTAGTTTTAAGTTAAGGTAGGAACCATGAGAACACATCGAATGACATTCTCCTTTTTTAAATAACAGTCCGATAATGTAGAAAATAAAGACGATTTACCTTCAAGGTGCAGAGAAAAAGTCCCGGCAACGCTTATCCGGAAGTCCCGCTAACGAAATTGTTTTCATATCTTTTGGATATGATTTAGCTTGATTGGTGGCCCTGATAAGGTTATATGACTGTGATGTTAATAAGTATCGTAGATCCAATGTTCTATTGCGACATGCATCTTACATAAATGACATGCATTTTACATTTTAACCTGGCATGCATTTTACATATTTACATGCATATTATATTTTAACATTGCATGGATTTAATGTTTATATTAAATCAAAATACTAACAAAATTTTTCTTTTAAGATATGTGATTTTGTTTTATCACCAGGCTAGAGTGGCCAGTTGCCAATTTGCTCTATTTGACCACTACAGTATATATTCAGGAAATGGATATTTACATTTTGTATATGTACTTAATGTCATTTTGTTGCATTTTTATATGACCGCAAAAAAATTTTGAGGTCGTATAATGGTATGGTGCTGTCGTCGTTGTCGTTGTCAGCGTTGTCGTCCGTAGACACTTTTGTTTTTGGTCAATGACTTTAGTTCTAGTTGATCAATCCCTTTGAAATTTTAACACAATGTTTCTTGGCACAAAAGAAAGACTTTGACTTGTTTTAGTAGTTGTGGCCCAGTCTGTTTTTAAAAAAGGGACCAAAAAGGGCTAAATTTGGTGTTTTCATGTAATTGGCTGTAAAATATTTATTTTTTATCAGATTTTGATGGGGTTTCTTTCAGTGTGCTCCTGAGGAAATTTCAAATCTGCAGTATGTAAAACAGATTTCAGGCTGCATGTACTGTTCTTGAGATAAATGGGGCCCGAAAGGGGTGAATCTCAAAAATTTTAATTTTTTATTTTTAGTCCGATTTTGATGCAGTTTTTGCAATGGATTCCTTATGAAAAATTAACATGGCGCTCAACCATCAGATTTTTGATAACTCCTTTCCTTTCCGAGCTACGAGGGGCCAAACGGGGCCAAAATTGCATATGTGAAGATAACCTGAAATTTTTTTTTCATCAGATTTTGATGGTTTTTTTCTTTGGATTATTCTTGTTGTAAGCTTTCAGTAGTATGTCAACAAATTTATCATAGCTCTTTCGGTTTCTGAGCTATAAGGGGTCAAAGGGGACAAAATTGTATTTTTTTTCAAATTAAGTAAAATTTTATTTTTTATCTGATTGGGGTTTGTTTCTTTGAATTCCTCTTGACACAAGCTTTAAGTAGTATGCCAGAAAAACTGGAATATTTCCAAGCTCTAATGGGCCAAACGGGGTCAAAATTGCAAATATGCAAATTACTTTAAAATTTTATTTGTCATCGAATTTCATAGGAATTTTTTCATTGGATTCCTCCTTAAGTAGGCTTTCAGGTGTAAGCCAACAGATTTTGAATAGCTCATATGTATCCAGAGCTATTAAGGATCAAAAAGTTTATTTTTATTTTCCATAGTTTGTGTCCACCTAATTTCTGTGTTAAGCTCTTTATTGTGTCCATCTAATTACTGTGTCAAGCCTTTTACTGTGTCCACATTCACTTTAAGATAGTGCGTGCCTAATAAAAATTTCAGTCAGAATTTTTTTATTTTAAGATATTTTGTAGGTCTTAGTCCATTGTTTTGAAAAATAAAATAAAAATGATATGTCACCGATCATCTTTTCCTGTTATCGAGCTTTGAAAATCAGGCCAAATTCAGTATATTTCAGCAATATTTACAAAGAATATATAGGGAACTGTGAGACCATGCTTATTGTTTAGCTTTCGTATGAAATAAATATCAGATAGATTTTTTTGATTTTTTATTATATTTCAGAGGCATACATTTCAGCTATACAATGTATGTTGAGCTGAAAAAATCTATATGTCACCGTTTGAATAAGAGAGATATTTTACATAGTTTACGAAATAGACAATATTTACGGGAAAAGGGAGCTAATTCACGGGAAGGTGTATGTCAGTCTATTATGACGTCACAATGTTAAGGCCAAATAAGGAATATTCCGGCTTGAAAATCAAGTCAATCCCGCATCCGACTTGTGTTTAGCAAATGCGCCATGTATTAGTGTCGATCTACCTTAAATTACATTTGTTTAAATTTCAGTGGTCGACATGCTGCGGTTGTATCATGCTGCACTCCGCGTAGCCCTTTATTTATTATTATAATGAGACTGCATTTTTGCCTACATATTGATTTTCTTTTTTAATAATAGTGGTAAAGCTTTCTGTTTATCATTTCAGATATAAGGTTAGATGAAACATCACCTAATGGCATTGAAGATGATGTTAAACCAGTATCAGAAATGGTCACAAGATCAAATGCTGATGTGCAAGACAAAAGTCCACAGGTATAAGATGATTTTAAGCAGTTGCATCAGATTTATTATATATAGATAGAATATCTTATTTGTACACCTTTGTACAAGAAGTAAATAATAAAATTCTGAAAAATATTTTAAATTTACTCAATTTTGACATTGGTCTGCCTTTTACTGATACATGAGCCATGTTACTTTGATTTTTTTACTTAAATGCCATTTACTGCAGTATATTATTATTAAGGCTCACATTTATGATTAACAAACTGATCAAACAGTGAATACTGAAGAGGAATATGTTAATAATTGTTATGCTAGCCATATAACATCTTCACAAGCCAAGGGTTAGGATCTTCAAGAATAGTACGTGAATCGTAACTAGCTCTTGAAGATGGACATACAATGACCTTTTTGAATAATTCAAATTTATCGTCAATAATTATACTTTTTGATTTTAAGAGTGGTTTTACTACTGATCATGATTTTGTATAAAATAGAATTACTTGAAAGACCAAATAAAAGATGAATTGGTAACACTTTTTATATACTGATCACTTTCATTTTACATAAACAGGTTTTTAGAGAGAACATGCATACTGTATTTCATATAGACTCTATAGACATTTAGTAAAATTCTGTCAACATTTTCACAGTAACCACACTTTGTGATTATGAGTCTTGATTATTGTTATACAGTCAAATTTCGATGGCTCAGACATCCAAGGGACAGATGAAAACAGTTCAAGCTACAGGGGTATATAAGCTATCAAGGTTAAACTGTGAATTAAACTTAAGGTAGATCGACACTAATACACGGCGCATTCGATTGGCGCATTTGCGAAACACAAGTCGGATGCGGAATTGACTGGATTTTCAAGCCGGAATATTCCTTATTTGGCCTTTTCATTGTGACGTCATAATAGATTGACATACACTTTCCCGCCAATTAGCTCCCTTTTACTATAAATATTGTCCGTTTCGTAAACTATATAAAATATTTCTCTTAATCAAACGGTGACATAGATTTTATTAGCTCATCTTAAAGCTGTAATGTATACCTCTGAAATGTCAAAAAATAAAAAAAATCTATCTGATGTTTATTTCATATGAAAGCTTAACAATAAGCATGTTCAAACAGTTCTCTATATATTCTTTGTTAATATTGCAGAAAAATACTGAATTTGACCTGATTTTCAAAGCCTGATTACAGGAAAAGATGACCGGTGACATATCATTTTTATTTTTATTTTTTGAACAAATAGGCCAAGAACTACAACATATCTTAAAATAAAAAAAATACTGTCTGATATTTTTATTACACTCGAACTACCTTCAACAAAAGACCACGGAAAGGGTTCGAGACATCCTTCCATAGTGTTCAAACTATTGTAGTTTAAGCCACCGAAGTTCAACTGTTTTTATTATATTTGAAGCTTATGCTTACTTGATTTTGAGGCTTTGTTATGCAGCTTTATATGATATATTTATTATCAAAAGGTCAAGATGAAAGGGGAACAGGTAAAGTATATATAAAGAGCAAGTTTCAGTTCTGACAAGGATTTACCATAAATTTGATTCTTTGTTAAAAATATGCTATTCAAAAATAAATTAGCATCAAATTTTGAGAAATGTACACATTGGCTTCGTAATGACAAATGTTTTCTGTTGCTGAATCCTCAATACAGAATAGTTAATGTCTTTTTGAAACGTAGCTTACAGTGACTAACCACTGTTTTGATCTTTATTTTTTTGTACACCTTGAATTGAAACTTGTATGACAGAGAATTGAACAGGATTGACCAGTATGTGTAAATAACATGTCTTTGAAAAATGATAGTTTGTATACTAAATAATGCATGTTTCCAGAGGGATTGTCTAGTGGCTACATGTGCTTCGATGTGAGCATATTGTGGAAAAATGCTATGTCACGTATGTGAACAATTAAGTATATATGAAATGTGTAATGAATGGCATGATAATTAGATACACCTCTGTATAATAATCTTGTTTCATTTATCTGAAAATGTACATATTACCATGAATAACCTTTCAGAATTAACCAATAATTTTACAGGAACTTTGGAATAGAAGTCTCCCATTCTTCTTTCAAAAAAGATGTCACTGCATAATTATCCCCACAAACCAAGTTATATAAGAATAACTCTATGTGACCGTCCATCCGTCTGTCCACACTTTTTGTTAGCATAACTTCTGTTAAACTACTTCAGGTATTTTGATGAAACTTTACACAAAGGAAGGAAGTTATATGCAGATGTATGTGTACATGAAGGAATATAATAATTGACCTACACCATGAAGGGGAGATAATTTGACTGATTTTTTCATTGATTCCTTTTGTAAGTGTAACTGCTCTAAACCACTTCCTGGGTTATGATAAAACTACACAAAGGAAGAAAACTATATGTAGAATGGTAGATGGTCATGAAGTAATATAATTATTGTCAGACAAGTTGAAGGGGAGGCTTTTCATTGATTCATTCTGCAAAGTTTACCTTGTATGTGCAACTCGTCTTTAACCAATGGAAGGATTTTACTGAAAATTTACTCCAAAGACACTTTAAGTAGATGTGCCTGAACAAATATTTTATTGTCTAACACCAAGAAGGGGGGGGATAATTTTAATTTGAGTTTTGATTTAAAGTTGACATAATGAAAATTGATCTTTGTTTACAGTTGACATAGTGATAGTTGATTCTTGTTTACAATTGACATAATGATAGTTGATTCTTGTTTGCAATTGACTGAATGACAATTGTTCCTTTGTTTACAGTTGAAATTGTGATAGTTGATTCTTGTTTACAATTGACATAGTGATAGTTGATTCTTGTTTACAATTGACATAGCAGTAGTTGATCCTTGATTGTAATTGACATAGTGATACTGTATATCGGGTTATTTTCGCGTCGGGTTTTGTTCGCGATTTTGGTGAAAAACAGGCCAGTGAAAAATTCGCTTTGTTTATAATTCGCGTTTTTATACTTAATCTAATGGATTTGAATGCGCAGCGAAATTTATGCGGAGGCTAAAGTTCGTGTATGATGGCCTACCGCGAACATAGCGAAAATTTGAAACACGCGAAAAAATCCCGATATACGGTAGTTGATTCTTGTTTATAGTTGACATAATGATGTTGATTCTTGTTTACAATTGACATAGTGATAGTTGATTCTTGTTTACAATTGACATAGCAATAGTTGATCCTTGTTTACAGTTGACATAGTGATAGTTGATTCTTGTTTACAGTTGACATAATGATAATTGATTTTGGTTTACAATTGACATATTGATACTTGATCCTTGTTTACAATTGACATAGTGATAGTTGATTCTTGTTTGCAATCGACATTATGACAATTGTTCCTTTGTTTACATTTGAAATGGTGATAATTGATCCTTGTTTACAATTGACATAGTGATAGTTGATTCTTGTTTACAGTTAACATAGTGATAGTTGATTCTTGTTTACAATTGACATAATGATAGTTGATTCTTGTTTACAATTGACATAGTGATAGTTGATTCTTATTTACAATTGATACAGTGATAGTTGATTCTTGTTTACAATTGACATAATGATAGTTGATTCTTGTTTGCAATTGACATTATGACAATTGTTCCTTTGTTTACACATGAAATGGTGGTAGTTGATCCTTGTTTAAAGTTGACATATTAAAAGTTGATCCTTAAAATGATGTCCTTTGATTTGTCCTTGCTGATTTTAACATTGTGATAGTTGATTCTTTGTCGTACCATATCTTTAACATGAATCAAGGCCTCAGTAAGATAATTAGTGTGTGTTTATTCCACTTATCACTTTACTTATTGTGTGTTTTTGTGGTGTTATCTACTGTCTTTTAAACAATGTGTTTTTACAGTATATTGACACAAGTATATTTGATGTAAGTATTACAATTCTGCTAGAGCCAGTTATTCCACATGCACATTCCTGTATAGGCTCGCCAAGAGCAAATGGTAAAAAAATGTCTTTTCTGTCCTACACAGTCTGGCTTAGATTTGTTCACAATTGTCTGTCAGATAAAACATACACTTAAAAAGCAATTTACTCTGGCCTTACTGTAGTTACCCTATATAAAAAGTCTTCTTGTAATAACTGACCACTCATAGATCCACAGTACACTTCTACATTCAAAGTTTTACTGGAAGAAATAATAATTTATAGATTGTAGCATTTTCTTTCAATTTGGATGGTAACATTTCTCAAAAGAACTAATTAAAGTTAATTTGAATTTCATTTTAATAAGTTTCTTTATATTGAAAAAAAATTTGGGAAATTTTTTCCCTGTTTCAGTCCTTGTAAAAAATATTTCATGTGAATTATACATATGTATGATTTATTTCCTTATAAGATGGTTATTTATTTACTTTGTGTCTTTCTTTTGATCTTTTTTGAGGCCAATTAACAATATTGCTTCAATAGGTTTTTTTATATTGAAAAAAATGTTTATTATTCTACAAGAAATAGCCTTGTGAATTATGTGTATCTGTTATTTATTTCCTTATAAGATGATTATCATTCTTTATTTATTACAAGGATTTCCTTCTTGCCCGTCTATTGGTCTTCATTATTTTACTTTTCTTATACACAAGCACATGCAGTATGAAAGAAGCTGTTTGTGTTTATTTGTATTTAAAAATGAAAAAAAAATAAACAAATTAAAAAAATAATTAATTTTTGTACTTTGCCTTTTTTAGCTGAAATCTTTTACTTAGTATAGAATAAGATGCTTCACGCTTTATTTCAATAAACAGTGATCAACTCCCAATGTTTTTAAAATAAACTGTTTCACAATTACTGTGAGGTTTCAATTTCTAGAGAATATTGAGTGGGTACATGCATTTTCCCACTAAAACTTTGATGTCACAATCTATGTTTGATTGTTCTTGATATCAATTTGTCAGGAAGTTGCATGTACCCACTCACTTCCTGCCAGGAGATTATAACCCTGCTGTTATTGTGTAGCATTTTTAGTGCTAGAAACATGCATATACAATGATAGATTTTCCTCTTGGACAAAGTATTTCTGCACATTGCACAAGCTTACATTGACTCTCTGTGTTAGGTTGAACATGAAAGTCAGCTCTTGTTTATTTTCGACAACTCTTCAGTTCTTTGTTGGTGTGTTCATAAGCTTAAGATAGCAATATCAGTTATAGTATGATTTTACTAAGTGTACATAAGACATTGAAAAAAAGATAGATTTACAGCTTTTACCTGAAGAGGTAATCAAAGGCAATAGAAGGAGAATAATACTGAAAGCATGTTAAAATAACATAGAATACTTACAACCATGATAGTATGTCTTGTCTCATGCAATGTATGCATTGAATAGTTCTTTGAAAACAGGTTGATAATGTTTTTTCATTGAAAAATTAATATCTAGTAAAGTGCTCATTCTATTTTAGAGTCAATTTATACTGTGGTATTTAGTAACAACAATTGACAGGATGCCATTTACCAGCTGACTTCATTGAAATGGAGTGATAAATCATTTTTGAGCAATTCCTTGTTTTCCTGTGCATCTGACAAAAAATGTATTGCATTAAAGGCAAAATAATTTTTGGATAATGTCACCAATAAGTTAAAAACTTGTATTCACTATTGGATAAAAATAAAATTCAAAAAGATATATTATCAACATGATTTGGCAAATTTTATTATGAGCAGTAAATATCAAGCAAGGATAGCTCTGATGCTTATTTCTACAGGGCACTTTCAAAAAAAAACATGCGGTGACTTTTCAGCTACTTTTTACAAAGCAAAAAGTAAGAATGGAATATGCATGAAGAGAATGTCTTGACACCGAAAGTTTCTGTACATAATGAAAAAATAAAATTTATATATTTTAAACAAAACTCATAATGATTTGTTGTCTTACAGGGTAGAGATATGTTCTTTAAAGATGGGAAGAGAAGGATAGACTATGTATTGGCTTGGGAAACAAACAATGAAGATGAGAAAGATAATGCTAAAAACAAAGCAGCTAGAGAAATTTTTGAAAAGCATCTTATTGAGGAAGGACTTGAATTGGAATATGATCTGGTTTGTATGAGGATGTTATTGTAGTAAAGGGGGTCATGTATGTAATATGATATACAATAAAACCTGTCAAATAATATAAGGCAAAAATTCTCAAAACAGAATTACTACAGTTTTGTTTTCTTTGAAGTGTTTGGTTTCTGTATCAAAAAACAAAAAGTTCCTATATTCCAAAAGATTTGGACTTAAATTGTAAATTAATGGTAATTTCTTCTATAATTAGAATCACTTATTTTAATAAAATTGAGACAAAAAGAATGATGCATAAACCTTGAATAATTGTATTGCTGGAGAATCCCCTTTTTTAATTTGAACACATTACCATGGTATAGATCAGGTTTGTATTGCCATATGGCCAAGACTGGATGAAATCAGCCAAAATTGTTGCAGTATGAGTTGCATATTTGACAGCTTCAGTTCACCAAGTAAAATACACGAAAAGTGGATATATTTGTTTGACAGTGTTGTTCAAAAGTGCACAATGTAGTTGAAAAGGGAGTAGAATACTGTTTTTGAAAGCTTATGTTGTATCTTTTGCTGTTGAACCACATAATTTCTTAGTGTTATTGCAATATGTTAGGTGTTACTCTGTTTTTGAGGTTAAATGACATACTTTACTTCCATTTAGTGATTGATTTTTCAGTTGATATGCACAACTGAAAATTTCTGGGTCCACTTTATACTGCATTCGGGTATACCCAACATTGCTACATGTGTATATCTTTATTCATTAGTGATGAATGTCAAAACAAAACTTTATTCAAATAAAAATTCATTTAACCTTTATTTAATCATTTCTTTACAAAAGTTTAGATACGAACCCAGTTGAATAAGATAACGCACATTGTTTACACATGTATAACATTTAGTTTTTATATCCTTAATTGTAACATTTTTTCCAGACTGTGTCTAAAGAAGAGGAAGTAGATTTTGTAAAGGTCCATGCACCATATGAGGTTTTGTCACGGTATGCTGAGATTTTGAAGCTTAAAATGCCTGTCAAGAAGGTATGATATATACAAGATTTATTATGCAGTATATGTACAAGTATCATTGTAAACAGAAGCATACAATTAGGTCAAAGCTTTTAATATTGTTAACAAGGAAAAAAAACATTATAATGCTAGTATGAATTGTCAGTGTAAAGATATGCTTTTTGTATAGAAATTTTAACAACACAAATTTTTTTTATCAATTTAGATGATCACAGTTCAATTTCAATTTCACCTTAACAGCGAATTAATCAAAATTTCACCTCAGTACAGAATTTGCCATTGAAGAAATCTAGCATTGCAGTCATCAGATTCTGAAGCAATTATTTAAAAAGATATGGAATCAGAGCATGAGATTTTTACATGTTGATTGGCTCAGGGCAAAATTAACATGAAGCCATTGGTCAAGTTTGATTGTTTTAACACCAAAACTTTTAATGTAACCACTTTACACACAAGCTATCACGTTCTAAAACTGTGAAAGTCAAAGTTATGGAATTAAGTGCTGGAGAGACATTTTAGATTTTTATCAACATATAGTACAGTTAAGTAGATGTTTTAGTTTTCTTTGAAAAAAATATTTTAACAATGATTAATTTTATACAGGAATTTTCAGTTTTGGGTGCTAAGGTTTGTGATACATACTATGCTCACACAGTTAAATTACCTATCCCCTCATTCCACATATTAAAGTATTTTAGACTTTTTTAGCCCCCTCCCAAAACCATGCCTGTTAACACACACAAAAGAACATCTAGTAATGTCTTTGTTTCTTGACAGCTCTGTTCGGTAATTTTTTTATTTCCCCCATCCTATAGTATTTGTAAAACATACTCCATCCTGAACCACACACAAACCACATCTGCACATGTACATTGATCAAAAGTGCCAAATTATAACCTTGAAATATAAGCATTACATTTTGTATTTTTCATAAAAATACTTAAAGGATCAATGTGTTGTTTTGGTATATATACACTAAGTTTTAACCTGTGGTGACTGTTAACATGTTACCAAAAGCAGGATTATTGAAAGTGTTCTTAATACAAACTACTCGAGCTCTGGTATAAGGATTCACCAGACCACTTTTTAACATGTCACAGTATAGCATACATCACATAATAAAGCCTAAAACGTCATGAATTATGTTTTTGAAGTACATCCTTAGACAAATGTGGCAGACATGTTTATGATGTAGGGGGAGGCAAACAACAACTGTGGTGTAATACATATTTTTCTTTATTCCAAGCTTTATAGATTAAAGATTTTTTTAAGGATAAGGTGATCTCATATTCTGATATCAGAGTTTGTTGCCAAACATTTATCACTTCTGTTGATGTGCATTTTCCAAATCTTTGAAAGTATGTACTAGTTTTATCAGATAAATTTGTTTCTAAAAATTTAACAGGTTATGGGATTTTTTTTCTTCAAACAAAATTTTAAAAATATCATGATAAGACTTGATACTAATACTGAATGATTATACTTTGCCAACAGCCATTCAGGAATATACAAACACCATTTCAGGTTTGTAGGTCACATCTGTCATGGAAGACAGATCTGTCTTATAACCAATCACAAGCATAGTATAGCCAAGGCCTTAATTGTCATATCTACAGGTCAGCTTAAAGTGTTTACATTATATTTTAATACAGCAGTTGTAGCACTAATGTTCTAAGGATTTAAAAAAGACTATTTCATAGAAATGTCAAATTTGATTCTCTTCACTTGATTACTTATTTTTCATAACAGTAGTGAAGAAGATAATTCAAAATAATCATGAAACTTGTGCATTTACTTTCTGTAATATCATCGGATATGTTGTGAATATAAAAACTTAATTGTTATTTAAACTTTGAATACTTTGGAAGTCCTTTTATTCGTGGACATCAATTTTCATGGTTTTCATTAATATCACTATTTGTGGGTACTAAAATTCATGGTTTCGAATTTTATGCATTAAAACTCCAGGGAAAAATGCATTTTGTTGGGAACTTAATTACTTGGTTTTAGCAAACCAATAAATCCACACAAATTGGAATCCCACAAAAAATAGTTATTAAATAGTTATTGAAAAATAGTAATTTCACAGTAATTAATCATTATCTCATACTTATAAATCATAAAGTTGTATTTTTTTGTAAAATATTGAATTTTGGAAAAATTTACCATTTGATCTGTCATGTAATAGTTCTCTTTATAAATAAGTAATAAATTGAAAAGTGAGATTACAATTTTATTCATTACCAAAATTGTTTTTTTTTCCATGGGTAAAAGAAAGTTACTACAACTGCTGCATTAAAATAAAACAAGAAAATTTAAAGCAAATTTTTTTAACAATATGATTAAAATTCTTACTAAGTAAGGCTTACACCAATAATTATATATATTTTTTAATACTAACATGCACAGCCAGGAAATATTGAGGTTGGTTTTTATATTGTTGTTGTATTATTAGTTTTATTCACAGACAAAAAAAAAACCAACATTTACTGTTTGTTTGGTTATTTTTTCTGTTTTTTTGTTCTGATGAAATTTTGTTTGAGTTATTTTAATGCGAATTTAATGTTAAATTAAGACTTAGAATGTATCTTTTTTGCAAAATATGCATAGTTATATAAAAACATCAAAAACGTTGAGCATGAATTTATTTAAAAAATTGTTAAAGCTAATTATTACACAGTTAAATAGCTTTTGAGTTATTGAATGTTTTTCCGACCACCAATGCAGATCTAGACATTTTATATGACAAACAAACAGAATATCTGTATTTCCTGTCGTAATTATGTTAACATGGCTTTGTCACTGGTTCTGAAATCAGAGTAATTGTAAAATTACAGAGATTTGACAAAAGTATTTGTTCAACGTTGCTTAAACTTAAGATTCATATTGATATTTTATCAATTTGAATACACTATACAAACATTTAAAAAAAAATTTTTTTTCATAGAACAGCCTTATAACATCTTATGTAAATTACTTGTCCCTGCTTTCTAGAATTATTCAACTTATTTATGTAGCTTGCTATATTTGTTTTAAGCTTATATTTTGTAGCACTTGATACCTAAAACCAGAGCCATGTTAACATGCTTTATTTTTATTGTACTACACAATTTTATGGGATTATGGAGCTAATGTTTTATGTTGTAAACCATTTATCAACAGAATGTGGTACTAGACAAAATACAGATGAAGTACGCCCGTTTGGAGGTATAGAGTAGTATGGTTTGATGTTAGTTAATAGAAGTAGAAAAAAAATGATTTCTGATTTTAATTGGCAATATTTTTTGTGGAGAAAACTTGAGTGTGTACAAAAGTTTGATATTGTCAGTTAATCCACAGGCTTGTCACACTTCAGGTTAAACAATTTTGAATTTTATGTTTTAGTCTATTGTAACATTGGTAATCAAGGTTTTTCAAGTTTAAAAGAATTTTGAACGGTCAGTGTACTAAATTTTACAATTTATAGATCAGTGTGCTTAATTTTACAATTCATAGGTCACTGTGCTCAGCTTTTTCAATTCGTAAGTTA
Organism: Modiolus philippinarum; assembly: GCA_002080025.1. Taxonomy (NCBI): domain Eukaryota; kingdom Metazoa; phylum Mollusca; class Bivalvia; order Mytilida; family Modiolidae; genus Modiolus; species Modiolus philippinarum. The sequence continues at coordinate 32,745 of MJUU01035998.1, forward strand.
GTACACATAATTTCGCTATTCATAGGTCAGAGTACTCAATTTTGCAGTTAATAGATCAGTTTGTAATTCAAGGGTAGGTAATTTCACGATTCATAGGTCAAAGAACTCAGTTTTGCAATTAATATGTCATGAATTTTATTATGACTAAGATATCACAGGCAATTTTTACATAAAGGCTGTATCATTCCTTTCCACATGAAATTAGAAATTAACCTTAAGATCTGTAAATACTGGAAAATTTCAGTCCGAGATACAACAATTTGGTTATGTGTGTTTTGATACAACAAATAAGGTGAGACAGAACACTTGATTTTCAGTGACTCTCTTACAGTATTTCTAGTAACATTGATAATGTTTTTCTACTCAATTATAATGGACTTTAATTATGTAAACTTTTAGAATAGTTTTCTTAATTTCTGAATAACTGAAAACGAAACTTTCAGTAAGTAAACACTTGTAAAAACATATAAAAAAGGGAAAAAGAGTCAAAATGACAAACCATCTCAAATTCTTTATCTTACACCAATTTTTTAGCTCACCTGACACAAAGGGTCAGTGTGAGCTATCATCCATCGTCCGTCGTCTGTCGTCCGTTAACTTTTCACATTTTCATCTTCTCCTCTGAAACCGCTGAAGCAAATTCAACCAAACTTTACAGAAATGATGTATTCAAGGTCCTTTACAAAGATTGCTCATTTCGTTCAGATCCGATAAAAAACATGGCTGCCAGCGCGGAACTTAGGTTTAACATTGGAACCTATGGGAAAAATCACATTTTCATTTTCTGCTCTGAAACGGCTGAGGCAAATTCAACCAAACTTTACAGGAATTATGAACTAAAGGTCCTTAACAAAGATTGCTCATTTCCTTCCAATCCGACACAAAACATGGGCGCCAGTACGGAACATGCTTTAACATTGGACCTTAAGGGAAAATCACAATTTACTCTTCTCCTCTAAAATTACTGAAGCAAATTCAACCAAACTTTACAGGAATGATGTACTAAAGGTCCTTAACAAAGATTGCTTATTTTGTTCCGATGAGAGAAAAAACATGGCTGCCACGGAGCATAGTTTAACATTGGACCCTATGGGAAAATCATATTTTTATCTTCTCTTCTGAAACCACTGAAGCATTGAATTCAACCAAACTTTACAGGAATGATTTACTAAAGGTTCTTTCCAAAGATTGCATATTTTGTTCTGATCTGACAAAAAACATGACTGCCAGTGTGGAACTTAGGTTTAACATTGAACCCTATGCGAAATATCACATTTTCATCTTCTACTCTGAAATCAGTGAAGCAAATTCAACCAAACTGTACAGGAATGATGTATGGAAGGTACTTTACCAAATTTTCTCATTTCATTTCGATCCGACAAAAACATGGCCTCCAGTGCAGAACTTAGTTTAATGTTGTAGTCCATGTATTTGAAAACCTTACTTTTCATTATCTTCTCTGAAACTAAACAAATTTAACGAAACTGTATTGGAATGATGTATTAAAGGTCCTTTGCAAAGATTACTCATTTCAATAGGTTCAGACAAAAAACACTTGTACCAATGGAGAACATAGCTTAACATTAGACCTCATTGGTAAAATATATCTTTTTTAATCATGCATGGCATAGAAGCATTTTGTCAGGTGAACGATACAATCTCAGTCTCTGAGCCTCTAGTTTAAGTTTCTTGGCTCCCTTTCGATTAAACTCTTTTTTTTTCAATTTCAAATAAATTTGGCATACATTTACGAAATCACCAATTTTCAATTTTTTCTTGGATTTTAATTGGATTCCTCATTTTCAACCTTGTCCATAAATCGACAGTTTTATGCATAGCTGTAACTGTTTTTCTAGTCACAAGGAGCAAAAGAGGTAAAAAAAAAAAACAACACAAATTTTTATGGAAGTCTCAGAGTTTTGGTATTCAAGCATTATATTGTGTTTTTACTTATTTAATTTTTATGTCTTGACATGCTAAGGTTATAGGAAAAGCTTTAGCTAAGAAATTTCAAACTGGAATAATATACTTTGATTTTGCCATTTGTTTGTTTACCGTGTAAAATAACGATACAATATGACAGTAATAATATGAAAAAGAAAGGAAATGGGGTAAATGTCAAGGAGACAACATCCCATATCCAGGTTAAAACGACCAAAAACAAAACATCTAGGGGTCACCATATGGTCTTCAACACAGTGAGGAACCTCACACCATATAGTAAGCCCTAAATGGCCCCGAAAAGGTAAAAAAGTGAATAAATCAATGGAAACAAACCACATCCAATAACCCAAATAGTACACAAGACACAAATTAATTGTATTCACTATTTAAGGGGAGGACATATATTATGCCTATAATGATAAACAGATAGGTTTTTAAAATAATATATGGAATACATATCAAGGAAACCATTACGTACAATGAAATAAGCTTTAAAAAAAAAGGTCACCATACAACTTCCACTAAAAACAATAATTTGTGGAACAAAATAATAAGAATGAAATAATTGAAAAAAAGGTCATTGCCAAAAAAAAAAAGATAAATAAATGAAAAAATAAAGAAAATGAAATTAATATTAATCTTCTAAATTATATTTTTGAAATTTTTTAAGTGAGTTTGTGGGCCCATTTTGCCCTTTACTGGATTTAGGTTTTTTGTTCTCTATCCCCCTTTAAATATTTTCCAGATAATTTTATTTTTACTGAAAAAATAGTGGCCATCTGCAAAATTCAGATTTATTGCAAATTTGTTATTTTGGGTACACAACTATTGAAGATAGCTCAAAATGTATGGTTATGGAAATTAGACTTCATTACTATTGTTTTGAGACGAATTGTAAACTTTATTAGACATTATTGTTTTGAGATGAATTGTAAACTTTATTAGACAATATTAGACTATCATCATATATTACAATAACTTCAGGATTTACTAAGACATGTGGTAAATAAAAAGATCTTTCCTGTGTCTAAATATACATTCATTCTTTTTAATTGATTATTGATTGAACTTGAGTTATCTCCCTAGGCTTAAAAAAAGGCTGTGGATAGACAACTCACAGAGGTTCTTAATCCTATAAATAATGGTATAATCTGTCATTTCTTTGGTTTCTTTTCTGTGTCTATCTATAATTCTGTGTTCCTAACATGAAGTGTGCCCTTATCATTAATTTATTATAGATCTCATAAAATCTTTTTTTCATTTTTTTTCTGTAAGGGTTTGTACTATTCTTTCCTTATATCTTCTGTAGGGTCATATAGTTCAGATGACAGACACTTGGTGTGATGCATTTCTGGTAAAAAATCTGTTGCTGTGATTCCGTCCTTCTGTTGACATACATTTGTATTTTAATTTATGCTGAAATTTATGATTTTGTACTGTTTTGCATGTGCATGATATTTTGAATGAATTACAGGCAGATGAAGGTGTCAGGTATAAAATTTCTGCTAAAAATGCTTTTATTCAGGGCTTTCTGTTAATTCTGTTGATGTTTTAGCCAGTATTTAAATTGATTTTAAAGTACAAAAAATACTAAATATAACTTAATATGTAAGATAATATTTTTGAAAATAGGTTTTTCACTATCTGATTGTAAAACATGCACATCACGGCCACCAATCACGTTAAATCATATCCGAATGATATGAAAACAATTTCGTTAGCGGGACTTCTGGATATGCGTAACCGGGCCCTTTTCTCTGCACCTCGAAGGTAATTCATCTTTATTTTCAACTTTATCGGACTATTGTTTAAAAAAGGCGAATGTCATTCGATGTGCTCTCATGGTTCCTACCTTAACTGTGCTCTCATGGTTCCTACCTTAACTGAAAACTACTACAACAATTTCAGTGTAATACGGACGCTAGAACCTTTATTCTGAGATACGCCTCGTTGAAAACACTGGGAACTGACAAAATAATGCCTCGAAATCAATGGTTCGACTACATTGATGAACTTTAGTTGAATAAACATGTTTAAATAGTCTACAAGAACAAACAGACAAGTCTTCGTTTATCTAAAAACAGTAAATTACATGAAATCTCGTTTACTCAGAACACCTGACTTGGGAGGATGGTTACTGTCATAAGATTGTTTTCGTTTTTTACTATAATTCCATTTTTATGAACTCTTTTTACGCATCGCGAAAAGTCCTACGAACTTTAAATTGAAAATACCACTAATTTAAAAGTAGTTTTTATTCAAGAGTATTCTTGTCTAGCGACTTACTCTTTAACTGTGCATTTGGTTATTTTTCAAAGATATGACATTTTACAGTTCCACTGTCTACATATTTTGTCATTTTGACAATGAGAAATTGGCTAGAAATATAATATGTTTTTGATCAATGGTCGCCGTTTACTTTATGTGATGATAATTATTTCAGGTTTTCTATGGAAGGGAAAAGAAACAATTTTTACATTTATTTTACAATACAAAGAAGCATATCATACAAATATTACGCTATTTTAATCTGTTATAAAAACACCAAGAAATAACCTGGACATCGTTCATGAACTCTGATGGGAAATGCATTTAATTAAACTAGTGTACCACAGGGGTCAATTCTGAGCCTATGATGTTTACATTATTTGTCAATTACTAGTATTTGTCTTTAGATATGAAAAAATCCAAGAAATGAGCTATACATCATTCCTGAAATCTGATGCGAAGTGCATTAAAACTGGTATATAACAAGGATTCATTTGTTATTTATATTATATATCAATGATTTGTCTTTAGATATATAAAATTGTTCCTACACTAATTTTAATTTAAACACTTTTATATCAAATAAAAGTTTTGAACAACTGACAACTGAAAAATTAACGGATTTAGTTAATGTTATGGTTAGTAATTTGACATGTAATTTGACAGATCATACCATTTAGTATCTCGGCAAGTGTCAAATAGAATCAATTTGCATAAAAAATACGTAAATTCCTACCAACGAATATATACGAATTATATACTTTTATTCTTATTTATTATTTCATTTTGATAACCGTTGTGCAATTCTGGAAAATTGTAATAAATGGACTGAAAAGCTAAAATAAATCCTAAAATCAGAAAATAAGGTAATTTATAAGAATTAAAATATATAATTCGTACATATGGTTGGGATAAAAAAATAATAGCCTGAAGTATTGAAATAAAAAAAAAATATTTTCTATATCTAAAGTCAAATGTTTGACACATAATATAAATAACACATGTCCCAAAACTGACCCCTGATGTAAACCGGTAAATTGATCCCTGTTGTACACCGGTTTTAATGCACTTCACATAAGAGTTAAGGAATGGTGTTCAGGCTATTTCTTGTCATTTTGTGTCATATCAGATTATAAGACTGCAACATTAACATATCATGCTGCTTTGTATTGTACCAGAAACATTAAAAATTTTCCGTTTCCTTGTATTGATATCTATAATAAAACTTGAAAGAAAAATACCTTCATTTCATAAAGTAACGGCTTTAGATCATTGATGAAGTATTATCTTATATCTATACAATATCTCAGTGTCAAAACAACAAAACATTTAGAAGGTTAAACCTAAAAAAATGTCGTTTTTCTGCATAATGACCACATGATCAGTCATAGATTAAGTGGCTTGACATTTCTACTCAATATCATACGACAAAAGTTCGTAAAACTTCTGTCCTTGTATATAATGGTCATGAGCTGTTAAAAGACAAAAAAATGTGGAATGATAGTACAAAAGAAACCAATCTTATATATGATAGACACCGTGTACGTATTTCTGCTGGTTAGCTAACTCATACTCGATACCGTTAACTCATATCTGGTACCGCTAACTCAGAATATGTGTATTTTTCAGAGATTTCATGTCATTAACTGTTTTTAGATAAACGAAGACTTGTCTGTTTGTTCTTGTAGACTATTTAAACATGTTTATTCAACTAAAGTTCATCAATGTAGTCGAACCATTGATTTGGAGGCATTGTTTCATCAGTTCCCAGTGTTTTCAACGAGGCGTATCTCAGAATAAAGGTTCTAGCATTCGTATTACACTGTAATTGTTGTAGCAGTTTTCAGTTAAGGTAGGAACCATGAGAACACATCGAATGACATTTGCCATTTTATACCCCCCGCAAACAAAGTTTGGGGGGGTATATAGGAATCACCCTGTCTGTCCGTCCGTCTGTCCGTCTGTCCACACTTCTCGTAAGCGCAACTCCTCTTAAACCACTTG